>VHZZ01000329.1:62802-78424 GCA_009801015.1 Silene noctiflora
TGTATTGTTGTATATGGTTCGCGAGGTGCGCCCTCGGCTGAGTGGAGTCATTTGCGGGAATGGCTTCACGCCCTTATTCGCCCCTTGTGGTTCCCGTCACATGGGGGATGTGTACATTAATGATCATTGGGTTATTCGCTCTATGGTTTTGAGCAGGACTTAGGTGGTAAGGCTGCGGTTCCCACTGGCGGAGTGGATTACCTGTTGCGATGGGTAATCTGACAGGACTACACATTTAATGTGTAGTCAGGTGATCGGTGTGGTGTGGAGATTGGAGTATGTGATGTTATTGATTGTGTATTAGTCTTATCTTTTTTATTCAGTAACTGACCCCGTTTATGTGTTTTGAAAACTGTGGTGATCAATTCGGGGATGGTGAGCAGTTGATTAGCATGTATGCTTTGGGATAACTCGCGGGGCTCGACGAGATGAAGTCATCACGTAGTTTGTTTAGCTAGTCTTCCTCTGTAGTTTTACAACAGTTTTGTTTTCAGTAGTATTGTTTTGAGATGGTTGTATCGTACCTTTGGAGTTTTGGTTTTTGAGTTGTATGACTTTAATAAGTAAACTTTTAAGTATGTTTCTTTATTGTATCTTTTGATATAATGTACCTCGGGCAACCGAGATGGTAGCATCTCCATATGTTAGAGTGGTCTTGGTAAGACACCTTGGTGTATGAGGATGTTACAACCGTTCTCCCCCACACTGGTACATCTGCTAGTAGGTTTTTCAACCAATCAACCTCTTGTCCTGCCAGCTCAAGAGCTATGAAATCCAATTCCATGGTATAGCTTGCAATACAAGTCTGTTTAGTAGATTTCCACGATATAGCACCTCCACCCATGGTGAAGACATAACCACTAGTTGAACATATCTCATCGTTACCTGAAACCCAATTTGCATCACAATATCCTTCTAACACAGCAGGAAATTTATGATAATGCAAACATAGATCAACTGTTCCTTTTAGGTATTTTAGTAAATGACGAAGAGCAGTCCAATGTTCATTATTAGGGTTATGGGTATAACGACTCAGTCTACTGACAACATATACGATATCTGATGGAGTACAGTTCATAAGAAACATTACATTACCTAGGATTTTAGCATACGTTTCTTGGGAAACACTCTTACCCAAGTTTTTACATAAAGGTATACTAGCATCATAGGGAGTTCTAGCAGACACTTCATCAAAGCAGTTAAAATTTTTCAACACCTTTTCCACATAATGAGATTGACTTAAAGAAATTCCATTAGAGTTTCGAATAACCTTAACTCCTAGGATTACATCAGCTTTTCCTAAGTCTTTCATCTCAAATTTTGATGACAAAAATTCTTTGGTTTTAATTATTACCTCCAAATTATTACCAAGTATTAATATGTCATCAACATATAGGCATATAATTATACATTCAGATTCTACCACTTTAGAATACACACATGAATCAGAATTGTTAACCATATAGCCATTACTTACCAAAGTGGTGTTGAATTTCTCATACCACTGTTTAGGTGCTTGTTTTAGACCATATAGTGATTTGTTAAGTTTATACACTTTATTCTCTTGACCCTTTACAACAAAACCTTCAGGTTGCGACATATAGATCTCCAATTCACATTATCAAAATCTATCATACATTCTACATCATAACCCCAATTCACATAATAATAACAATTTATCAAAAATCCTCAATTTATATAAACCCTAACCCCCAATTTAACCCTAATTAAATAACAATTAAAAGCATAACAACATCAATAAGGCTAATAACATCATCTTACACTAATTAGGACCACTAGTTGTACAATTAAATAAAAATTATACACACTAACTTAAACAATAATAACACTATACCAAGTTATTACTAATTATATCAATCAATAACACTAACATTATTAAAATCTATTATACATTCTACATCATAACCCCAATTCACATAATAATAACAATTTATCAAAAACCCCCAATTTCTATAAACCCTAACCCCCAATTCAATCCTAATTAACTAATAATTAAATAGCATAACAACATCAATAAGGCTTAACAACGTCTTACACTAATTAGAAACACTAATTGTACAATTAAAGAAAAATTAAACTAAAAAAATGAATGAGAAAAATGAAAACAAACCTTGCTAAGTGAAGAAGAAAAAGAAAAATGTAGCCGGTGAAGGTGCGGTGGTGAAGCTCATGGTGGTGGTGGTGGAATCCGGTGGTGCAGCTCACGGTGGTGGTAACAGAGGGTGGTGGAATCCGGTGTTTGAGTGTTTTTGGGGGAATTTAGTAAAGCTGAATGTCGTATTCTGTTTCGTTTGCTACTTCTATAAAAAAAAAAAGAGTTGGCGACCGAATTAGGTAGTCGCCAAATTGGCGACTGAAATGAGTTGTCTTTCAGTTGCCAAGTTTAATGGATGGTACGGAAATTGGTAATCGCCAAATTGGCGACTGATTTCAATCGCCCAAATTTATATTCAGTCACCAAGTTGGCGACTACCTGTAGCTGTCGCCTGTTTCCCGTCGCCCGATTTCGCTTTTCTTGTAGTGTTAGACAGTTTAGTTTTAATCAACACAAAAACCAAAACGAGCCAGGCCTAAAAAGATAGGCACAGCCTGCCATAGACGATTGCCAAATCCCGAATCCCGAATCTGGGCCAGGCTCGGGCACAGTGCGTGCGTGTGAGCTGTGAATTAAACACCTCACCAGCCTCTACAAAAGGCTCATTTAACCCACTAATGATATGGAAAGGAGTAGTAGGATATATAAACACCAAAAACTACCACTACTCTACCAATGTTGGACAATTGAAAAAAAGAAACATGGCTCAAGGAGCCCCTATTTCCAACATGAAGTAGTAATTTATATATCATATAACATGCACCACGTCTATAAAGTGGTGGAGTCAAGATTTGGCGTTAAGAAGATAGGTTGACCAACAACAATACTTAAATACATCAGTTGCACACAAAGATTATTGTAAAATCGTCAATTACTTTACTTAATTATCCTCACCTCTAGTAACTACATACCATGATTGATTTGTCTAATAAAGACCTCAAAATACTTTGTTAATAATTTACAATTTTTTATCGTAAATCTGTTGAAAAAAAAAAAACTTTCTACGCCTAAGACATTCATTCATAAATAAAATTTAGAGTTACAAAATGGGTATCGAGTTGCCGACCTGATTCGATTCCCTCACGTGGACGAGGAATCGTGCAAATAAGTGTCAGCTAGTTGTGCAAGTTTTTGAAACATCTTGATCGATATTCGATTCCTTGAATAATGTATGTATATGAATAAGTTGCGTAAGGTGACTAAACAGCTCAACTATGAGGTGTTTAACGAATTATTGACTATTTAATTACTCTTTGCCTCTCATTATTAGCAACTCATATATTTGGATTTCATCAACCACAACCATTCAAGATCTCTTCGTTTTCCATATACATTTATCAATGACCATGTCCAAATATCCATCGTTGAAGAATTTGAGACAATCAACCCTAATTATTCAAATTAGAAAATAGAAAATGTTGTAGAAAAATGTCGGCTTTTTTTCACAACATTTTACTTTTTAAACTTCTCTCGCCGGCTCGCCACCCTTTGCCCCTTTTTATTATATAATTTTTTAAAACAATTTTAAGCAATACAAAATCAAGCCGATTCTAAATTTCTTTTATACACCCGATGTAACTCTATCATCTCCCATTTATTGAAAAGAATATCCTACCTATTATTCTTTTGACTGACTTTCAGTTGCAACTGAATCGTGTAGATCACAAGATCAGCTCCTCCCTTTTCTAACCTACCACTCTCTCTATATATAAACAAACATCTTCACATCTTACATTCTCACCCACATATTTCACAACAACATTCAAACATCTCTATCTCTATCTTTTTTAATCCCATCTATATATTTCTAATAATATAATCCATGGGTGATTCAATGAACCGGAGGCGACAATCCAACCGCCTACAAAGCCGAGCTCCGGCTTCCATACTAGTGAACCGGTCCACCGAGTGGAACGTGGCTATACCGCTATTGTCTCCGCTGGCGTCATCCCCACCGTCAGTTAATCGGACGGTTGAGATTGAGATTGAATCTAGGATGGACCCACCAGCTCAAACGACGTCGTCAAAGGCTGATGCGCAGAGTAGATTTAAGAAATGGCAAGCTGCACCTTTTTGTTATGAGGCTTCTCCTCCTTTGTTAGGGACCTCTTGTAGATGATAATAATTTTATGATTAATCATGTAATTAGCGCCTTAGCGGTTTAATTGATTATTATGATGACAACGATGACGATTATGATTATGTTTTATAGGAAAAAAATTGAGATACTTTCGCATTGTTCAACAAAGCCGTATATGTTTGCCTAAATACTCCATACTTTTCTGTTTTGACTAAAAGTAGCTTTTTTTTTTTTTTTTTTTTTTTTTTTTTTTTTTTTTTTTTTTTTTTTTTTTTTTTTTTTTTTTTTTTTTTTATCCAAGTTTAGGTAGTTTATTCTTTGGACGGTATATGTTTGCCTAAATAAGCTACCAAAATGAAAAGCTACTTAGTACTTATTTTTATTTTCACTAATTCTCATTTGTGACGGACGTATCCGTCACAAATGAGAAAACGGATACCAAATTGTGAGACAAAAAAACCAAATAGAGGAGAGAGGAAAGCAAGTGGGGGTGTCCCCACCTTGTCCCCCTATTCGTTTTGTGAGTGACATTACCCGTCTTCATTTGTGACCCGTCACAAGGGAGACGCTTTGTTTTATTTTACTCACCCCCCATTTCATTTATATCATATCCTTTTAAGTCATTCCACCAATTATCAACTACCTTTTCCCAACGGTTTTAATGAAAGTTAGTTACTGTTTCAAGTCTTAATTTTCATTTAACTTTTCAGGTTTTAGCTACCTTTTCAAATTTTAGTAGAAGTAGTTTTCAGCTAGTTTTACTAAACAGATCCTTGAATCCTTAACTCCATATCCATACTAATTTTAATTTTTTCCCAAACAGTTTTAATAAAAAACAAGTATCATTTTAGGTCATAATTTTCAGCTAGCTATTTTTTAGCTAACTTCTTAACTAATTTTATCAAACATAGCCTTAACTTCATATCCATAATAAATTTAATTTTGAGCATTAACAAAAAAACGCCAGTCTTTTTGTTTGTGAGTCGACATACATTAACCAAACCCAAAAACATGACTCAAACCTGAGACAAACTATTTCGTTGCCATATCTATATGTTGCCATATGTATTTATGAACACGTTGATAATTCACGTGCTTTAATCATGGATAATTGGTGAGATTAAAGCATGAAAAGGTTGATTAGTTAATTAAAGTAAAAACATTCGCCAATTGTTAAGAGTAAAAATTTAACAATTTTTGTCCAGGACACGTGGCAAGTAACGAGTGAAAGCATCCAGGAAAGGTCGGATTAGTGACATGTTAAGGGGAGGGTCACAAGATCAAATAGAAAGAAACACACATGCCTAAATTGGTTGTGTGGAAAACATACAGGAAAACCTATTTTCAAGGAGTTGCTCCTAAGTCAGGGAGCATATGTCCGAGGAGCCTGATGAACGAAACCCAAAGCAGCAACACTATAAAAGGATGACAAAGGCAAAAAAGAGGGGCATTTGATACACTCTACATTCTGCAACTACACTCATCATCTTAAGCAAACACTTCGTCACTTTTTATTCACGTTGTACTTTCTTACTTGCTCATAATACTTCAATTATAGTGCATATTTGGTGGGATTCCGTCTCCCCCCGCGGATGTTTCCACAACGGGTTTTCCGCGTCACCAAAACTCTCCGTGCCAATCTCTTTTTGTTGTTTTGCATTTCGTTCGTTCAATCGTACTTATCGTATCCTTAGGCCGTAGATCGATCACTTTGACTCGCAATTCAAAATTCATCACTCGGTAAATTTTTACCAAAACAATTTGGCGCCCACTGTGGGGGCATAGTGATCATTTTCTATAGCCAAATCCTTCACGAGTAGTCCGTTCGTCGTCTTGTCGGGAGCTAGTCAGAGTTCGCCGAGCACCCAGGGAGCATCAATCCAACCTTCTGGATCCAGACCTATCCCAGCATACAGTGGACCGATTAGTGCACCTCCATTTGCTAGCCAGATGGCCTATGCTGGCATGTCTCCCAAGATCATGCCAGCACCCTTCAGGCCCCCGCAGGTGCCTAAAGCCACTACACCGCCTAGTGTGACCAGATCCAGCAGGGAGAGCAGCCCAAGCAGGAATGAGACAGTAGCAAGGACCCAGATCCAGGAGGGACCATCTGGTGGGATTCTTAGAAGCGCAGGATCCTCTCCACCTGACCCGATGCAAGCAGTGATCAGGGGAATGGATACCTTGCACGAGGCCATAGAGAGCTTGAAGAAGAACAACCAAGATCTCAGAGCCCAGATTGTAATAGTGGTCCAGCCAAGACCATCATCCAGCTCGTTGTCCCCTGGAACCCTTGATCCATCCACCAGTGGAGGACCATTCCGACCAATCCCATCGGAGCCGGTTACTAGATTAGATCTAGGAGGAGTGCCGCCCAGAGAAGCCATCGTGCCAAGGGGGTTGGGATTCCTGTCATTTGACCACCCGTCCAACCAGCAGCAGACTCCAGGTAACACCTTATTTAGTAGCCTGCTAGAGACTAACACGCAACCTATTGCAGGTACCCCCGCTCAGCAGGTAGTAGGATGGAACCCTGAACTCAGCACCAGCGTGACCAGTCCACCTAGTCACCAATTTTCTAGAGGAGCCTGGCTTGGAGGAACCCCTGTCCAGCAGGCACCAGGATGACAACCAGGATCCATTGTCAATTTAACACCCCTGGCCAGTCAACCTAGCAGCCATATCCCTGGAGGAGCCTAGTTGGGAGGTACCCCCTTTGGTTTCTTTCCGCCTGTTTCTAACCCTCTTACAGGCGCAGGAAGCATGATGGAACGACAATACCAGGAGCTGAGGGACCTGATCAACAAGATACTAGGAGTATCGCGGCCCCTGGAGAAAGCAACACGAGATAGCTATTGCAGCAGGAGCTGTGGGGCAAGGCAACAAGGAACTGGAGCCTAGCCAGAGCCTAGGCCAAGCAAGCAATAACCAGGCCACAACAAGCAACAACTCAGGCCACAATGCCAGCATATTCACAGCTACTGCCAAGCCAGGAATGAAGGGCCAAAAATATTAGTTCAGGGTCCATCACCAGCTGCCACCGTGGCCAGCTGAAAGGTCCTTGCACTAGGTCTAAACTACACCCAAGCCAAGTCCTAGATTGAGTCCAAGCTCAATCCAAAGTCCAAACAAAACCAGTCACATGTAAATGCAACAAAACAGAAAGCATAAAGCATAAAGCGTAAAGGCAATTGTGAAGCTGTTTTTGCAAGTCATTTTCTCAAAGAAATGCAAGCCTCGAGGCTACTGACAAAGAGCCTTGACTTAGGAGAAAAGAAGCAAGCTTCCAAGGCCAATAGAAACCTGCACACAACAAGTCAAAGTCAGATTATTTTGCCTTGACATCAATCTATTTTTTACCCTGTTGCTTTTATTTTCACTAGTTAGTTCCTTATTTCTCAGTTTTAAAATATTTATTAATATTTGTACTTATCCTATGAGGGATCCTGGCCCTTGGATGTTTTTTTTTGTTCGAGCTGTAACCTAATGACAAGGCCTATATAAAGACCTTGTATATGCTATTTATTTGAATGAAAACTTGAGATTTCTTCTCATTTCCTTAAAATCTTTTAACTTTGCTGAGTCTTAGTTATAAGTCAGGCTTGATAGTGTCTTGTGCTTTCTTAGATACTAATTAAGTACCTGGTAGTAGCAATTAAATAGCTCTGTGCTTGCTTGAGCTGCCTGATTGTTGCTGGTTGGGATTTCATTAAGTAAATTCTGTGCTTGCTTGAATTTATTTAGTGAATCCTCTTAAATTGTTAAGTTGATTCCCCGTTCTAGCTTGGGAACCAGTTTGACAATTATATCCAGTTCCATCCACACTTGAGAACATTAACAATCTTCAGTCACAGAATTGATCCATTTCTGACAGTCTGAGTTGTGTTATTTATTAAAAAATACTTCTGTTTACCCATAAATCCTCAAACTTGGTCAAAAATTAGTTTAAGTATCAAAGTTAATTATCACAAAATTTCACTATTTATAGAGGTCATTTACTATTTTTACAAAATTTCACAAGTTCAGTGTAATTCCTATCAGTCCTAAGGTATTACACTGCAAATTGGTATCAGAGCTTTGGTTGAGAGTCAAATGAGTTCATTTTAACCTAACTACAACAAAAACACAAAAATTAACCCAATGAGTGAAGAGAGACTTGTAGGTATTGAATAAAAGGTGGAGCAATTGACAGGAATTGTTGATGTCATGGTCAATTCCCTGAATGCTGTCATGGAAAGGATTCCAAACCCTGATCCCAGGAGAGAACCACTAGGAAGGGGCAGAGGCATAGCTCGTGGTGTCTTTGTGGGAGGAAGGAGGGGCCACCAGGTCCATGAGGATTGGTCAGACTCATAGAAAAGCACCAGAAGCCAAGCTGAGCACATTGAGGAATCAAACAAACATCTCAAGGTAGAAATCCCTGATTTTTCTGGTAGTTTAAACCCTGATGACTTAATAGAATGAATTAAAGATGTTGAGAAAATATTTGAGTTTAAGAATTACAATGATTCTAAGGCTTGTAAGGTTTCTGTGTTAAAATTAAAAGGTTATGCATCATTATGGTATGACAATCTTAAGCACCAGAGGTTAAGAGAAGTGAATGAACCTCTTAAGTCCTGGACCAAGCTTAAAAGGAAGTTGTTAGATAAGTTTGTAACTAAAGATTACACCCAAGACCTCTTTATTAAACTGTCTAAGCTCAAACAAGATAAAAGAACTATTGAGGCTTACCTGAGAGAGTTTGAGCAGTTGACTCTTCAGTGTGAGGTCAGTGAGAAACCTGAGCAAAGGATTGTTAGGTTCCTTGAGGGAATAGATAATAACATTGCTAAAAGGGTTAGGATACAACCACTGTGGTCCTATGATGATGTGGTGAACCTATCTCTGAGAGTGGAGAAGATGGGGAAGTCTAAACCTGTGATATCTAAACCCAAACCTTCTTACAAACCCTATACTGGTGTTAGGATTGGTGATACACCCAAACCAGTCACCCAACCTGTTGTGGATAAAGGAAAAAGACCCCTGAACCCTAGAGTAATCACACCTTTGGCAAGGGATAAAATCAAATGTTTCCAGTGCCAAGGGTATGACCACTTCAAGAAGGATTGCCCTTCTAATAGATCTCTCACAGCAATGGAGGTAGAGGAGTGGAAAAGAGAGGGTCTGGTTGAGTATGAGGAGGAAGAAAACTTGATCATGGAAGAGAAAGAGGTTGAGGAGAGTCGAAGTCAAGTAGTGGCTCACCCTGACACATGCCATAACTTGGTTTTCTAGAGAGTAATGCACTCACAACAGGCTCCATTAGAAGCAGACCAAAGATCTCTGATTTTCAGGAGCAGGTGCACAGTTCAAGGGAGAGTGTGCAACATGATCATAGATGGAGGAAGCTGTAATATTGTAGCCTCCACTACATTAGTCATCAAGATGAGTTTGCCCACCCAGGAGCACCCAAACCCATACAAGCTGAGATGGTTGAACAAGGGAGCTGAAGTGAGGCTTGATAAGCAGTGCCTTGTTTCTTTTTCAGTTGGCAAAGTTTACAAGGATGAAGCAATGTGTGATGTTGTTCCTATGGATTCCTGCCATTTGTTGTTGGGGAGGCCATGGGAATTTGACAGGAACACCACACACAAAGGCAAGGAGAACACCTACAGTTTCAAGCATGAAGTCAAGAAGGTCACATTGACCCAATTGCCCCCTAACCAGAGAAACTATGGGAGTCCTAGCATGCCTGAGGAAATTAATGGAGTGTTGTTCTTATCTGAAGCAGACATGGTTAAAGAAATCAGACAAGAATAGCCCATGATGATCTTATTATCCAGAGAAGTGATTGATAAGGAGAACTCAGAGGTGCCAGCTAAAGTAGAGCCTCTGATACAGAAGTTCAAGGAAGTGTTCCCAAGGGAGCTGCTAAGTGGATTGCCACCCTTGAGAGGGATTGAGCACTATATTGATCTTGTACCAGGGTTTATGTTGCCCAACAGGCCTGCCTACAGGAGTGATCCAACAGCTATCAAGGAGTTGCAGTACCAGATTGAGGAGCTCATGAGCAAGAGGTTTGTTAGAGAGTCCCTAAGTCCTTGTGCAGTCCCTACACTGCTTGTCCCTAAGAAGGATGGAACCTGGAGAATGTGTACTGATAGCAAAGCCATTAACAACATTACTGTCAAATACAGGTTCCAATCCCAAGGCTAGATTATATGCTTGATGAATTGAGTGGTGCCAGGATCTTTTCAAAAATAGATCTCAAGCAAGGGTACCATCAGGTGAGAATCAAAGAAGAGGATGAATGGAAGGCTGCTTTCAAAACAAAACATGGTCTGTATGAATGGCTCGTGATGCCATTTGGGATCTCAAATGCACCTAGTACATTCATGAGGTTGATGACTGAAGTACTAAGGCCATGCTTAGGCAAATTTGTTATGGTTTGCTTTGATGATATACTAATATATAACAGCATCAAGGTAGAACATCTCAAGCACCTTGAAATAGTATTCAAGATACTCAGGGACCAAAAATTATTTGGCAAGTTGGAGAAATGCACTTTGAGTAAGTGACATTCTTGGGGTACATTTTATCTGGAAGAGGAATTTCAGTGGATCAGGAGAAGATCTCTGCAATTCAGTCATGGCCAATCCCTAAAACCATCACTGAGGTGAGGGGGTTCCATGGACTGGCTTCATTCTACAGGAGGTTCATCAAGAACTTCAGTTCAGCGGTGGCACTCATCACTGAGTGCATGAAAAAGAGGGAGTTTAAATGGACTAAGAATGCACAACAAGTATTCAAGCTGATTAAGAAGTTGCTCTGTGAGGCACCGATTCTCAGGTTGCCTGATTTCAATTGCTTGTTTGAAATTGAGTGTGATGCAAGTGGTGTTGGTATAAGAGCTATCCTGGTCCAAGAAGGGAAGCATGTGGCTTACTTCAGTGAGAAGCTGAGTGGAGCCAAACTGAATTACTCCACTTATGACAAAGAGTTCTATGCTATCATTAAGGCTCTTATGCATTAGAGCCATTATTGGAAACCTAAACCCTTTGTCCTACACTCAAATCATGAGGCATTGAAATACAGCAGTGGCCAGCACAAGCTCAGTCACAGACATGCCAAGTGGATAGAATTCATGCAATCATTTACATTTTCAAGCAAGTATAAAGAGGGGAAGCAGAATGTTGTAGCAGATGCCTTATCAAGGAGACATTCCCTACATACAGTCATGGAAGGCAAGGTCCTAGGGTTTGAATTCATGAAGGAAATATAAAAGGAGGACCCTTATTTCTATGAGGAGTAGATCACTTAAACTGAAGGGCATCCAGCTCAGGGAAACAAGTATCTGCTGCAAGAGGGATTCCTGTTTCAAGGAAACAAATTGTGTATCCCTAGGGGTTCTTACAGGGACCTATTGATAAGGGAGGTCCATTCAGGGGGATTAGGAGGACACTTTGGGGTCCAGAAAACATTAGAAATCCTGCAGGATCAATTCTACTGGCCTAAAATGATGGGAGATGTTCAGTGCTCAGAAGATGCTCAGTGTGCCAGAAAGCTAAGAGTTCCTTCCAAGCTGGGCCATATACTCCACTACCAGTACCTGAGATACCATGGGAAGATGTGAGTATGGATTTTATAGTAGCGTTACCCATGGCTCAGAGGGTCAAGGACTCAATTATGGTGGTTATTGACAGGTTCAGCAAGATGGCTCATTTCATAGCATGCAAGAAAACTGAGGATGCTGCCAGTGTTGCTGAGCTGTACCTTAAGGAAGTTGTGAGGCTCCATGGAGTACCAAAAATCATTGTCTTAGACAAATTCATGAGCTATTTCCGAAAGACTCTGTGGAAGCTCTTGAAAACAAAGATCTTATTCAGCACCTCCCACCACCCTCAAACTGATGGCCAGACTGAGGTCACTAACAAAACATTGGGGAGGATATTGAGGTGCCTGGTGAGCACGACATTGAAGGATTAGGACATTGAATTGGCTGCAGCAGAGTTTGATTACAACAGATCTCCCTCGACTGCTACTGGACATTGTCCATTTGAGACAGTCTATGGGATCAATCCTCTAATGACCTTGGATTTGTCATCTGTGCCAAGGGAAGAATTAAACTTAAATGCAAAGTCCAGAGCTGAATAGCTGCTCAAACTACATGAATAAGTGAGAAAACAGATTGAGAAAGCTAATGAGAACTACAAGAGGCAATCCAAGACTCCAAAAAAGAAGAAGGAATTTGAAGCTGGGGATTTAGTCCGAGTGAACGTGAGGAAAGAAAGGTTCCCAGCAAGGAGGAGGAACAAGCTAATGCCTAGGGCTGATGGCCCCTTTGAAGTGATTATAAATATTATCCCTAATGCATACAAGATCAACCTGCCAGGAGAGTATAGGGAGCATGACACCTTCAACATTGGTGACCCGAGCCCCTACTTTGATGATTCTGAGGAAGAAGAGGTCACAGGCTTGAGGTCAAGCCCTGTTCAACCAGGGGAGGTTGCAGCAGAAGCTGAGGGGCAAGGCAACAAGAAACTGGATCCTAGCCAGAGCCTAGGCCAAGCAAGTAATAACCAGGCCACAACAAGCCACAACTCAGGCAACTCAGGCCACAATGCCAGCATATTCACAGCTAGTGCCAATCTAGGAATGAAGGGTAAAAAATATCAGTTCAGGGTCCATCACCAGCTGCCACCATAGCCAGCTAAAAGGTCCTTACACTAGGTCCAAACTGCACCCAGGCCAGGTCCCAGATTGAGTCCAAGCTCAATCCAAAGTCCAAACAAAACCAGACACATGTCAATGCAACAAACCAGAAAGCATAAAGCATAAAGTAGACTTTCCTCTTTTGGTGAGGCAATTGTGAAGCTATTTTTGCAAGTCATTTTCTCAAAGCAATGCAAGCCTCGAGGCTACTCACAAAGAGCCTTGACTTAGGAGAAAAGAAGTTAGCTTCCAAGGCCAACAACAACCTGCACACAACAAGCCAAAGTCAGACTGTTTTGCCTTGACATCGGTCTGTTTTTTACCCTGTTGCTTTTATTTTCACAGTTAATTCCTTATTTCTCAGTTGTAAAATAATTATTAATATTTGTACTTATCCTATGAGGGATCCTGGCCCTTGGATGTTTTTTTTTTTCCGATCTGTAACCTAATGGCAAGGCCTATATAAGGACCTTGTATATGCTATTTAGAGGAGTTGATTTTTGAATGAAAACTTGAGATTTCCTCTCATTTCCTTAAAATCTTTTACCTTTGCTGAGTCTTAGTTATAAGTCAGGCTTGATAGTGTCCTGTGCTTGCTTAGATACTGATTAAGTACCTAGTAGTAGCAATTAAATTGCTCTGCGCTTGCTTGAGCTGCCTGATTGTTGTTGGGTGGGATTTCATTAAGTAAATTATGTGCTTGCTTGAATTTATTTAGTGAATCCTCTTAAATTGTTAAGTTGAGTCCCCATGCTAGCTTGGGAACCAGTTTGATAATTATATCCAGTTCCATTCACACTTGAGAACATTAACAATCTTCAGTCACAGAATTGATCCATTTCTGACAGTCTGAGTTGTGTTATTTATTAAAAAATACTTTTAGTCATCCATAAATCCTCAAACTTGCCAGAAATTAGTTTAAATATCAAAGTTAATTATCACAAAATTTCACTATTTATAGAGGTCATTTACTATTTTTATAAAATTGCACAAGTTCAGTGTAATTCCTGTCAGTCTTAAGGTATTACACTGCAGCTATACAGATTTCCCCTTCATGGACGACATAGCCCTCGTCAATGTGGCCAAAGGATTCGTACCTCCAGCCATGACGCTCTATGATGGCACCACATATCCCCTTGATCACATCAACCAATACAAGTAGAAAATGATGATAGTAACAACGATAAGGGCCTTGAAGGAAGCCTGTATGTGCCAGGGGTTCGGATCAACCTTGCAGTGGTTTTTCAGCTTGCCGAACAGGAGCATAGCCACCTTCGTCGACCTGGTCAACACATTCAACCAGCAATTTGTGATGTGTCTAATATTTATATGATTTTACCCCCTATTTTAGCTCAGTTCTACATGTTTATTACATTATTACTAGTGTTTTATTGAGCTAATCCTGTGTTCTAGATATACTGCTTGTGTTTAGTATGTTTTGTAGGAAATGTAGCTTTTAGTAGCTATTTCCCGTCAAATATGCAAATATCAAGTTCACGAGGCTAAGTGGAAGCTAAGATGGATCATGGAATCAAAACAAAATGGATTGTTGAGGAAATGTGGAAGTAAATGGCCCAAATGCAAGACAACAATATTCAAATGGCAAATGTAAGCAAATGAGAAATGAAGCCCAAAGAATGAAGTCTAAGTAATAATGTAGAGATTCTAGCTTAGGATTACATACTGTGATTCCACAAAGTGCAATCAGACGGACGATTAAGGGTGCATTAAGGCTACATTGGATCCCTTGAGCATTAAACCAAGCATTGAAGACTAATAACTCAGATTCACGCGACCCCGATCGGGGTGACCTGTCCCCGATCGGGGAGACCCTTCATTGGATGCTTTGGATTCTTTACGTTTTGGTCTTCAAACTACTATAGAAGGCGGGCTAAGCCCCGACTTCTAGGCAGCTCTTACATTCCTTAGAATCAATTGTAACACCCGTAAATAACCGATTTCAATTTTAGACTATTTTAATAATTGAATTAAGTTAATTATGATTTTAAATATTATTTTAAAATATGAATTTTATAGTGTAATATTTATATTAATAATATTAAAGTCCGTCTTAAATGTATAGTAGCATTTAGACGTAAAATATGTAAATCCCGACTCTAGTTTAGTTTGTTTGGGCCTAAGTTGGTATAAGCTCATAAAACCTCCATTTTTCCACCTACTCCTCTCAGAAACCCTCCTTCAACCTTAGATTTCTCAGCATTCAACCCTTCCTCTACAAACTCCATTTTCATACTTTTTCTACAAGCTTAAGACACCCATAAATTCTTCGTTTCTCAACCGTTTCCTTTGATTTTCGCCCCGTTCTCCCCCTTTTCTCGTCCTCCTTCTTAGTAAGTAATAAATTTTCTGTTTTTCCCTCTTCTTCCCAAATTTATAAACCCTTATTCTCCCAATTATGGAGAATTTCTAATCTAACAACCATTGTTTTGTGTTTAGGGGAAAATTTGGACGAACCGGAGGCCGATTCATACATAGTTAAGGACTTGCAAGAAGACTAGAAAGATAAAGGTAACGATGATTGGTTACTCGACGATACTTTGGAATTTTGGTATTTATTTGTGTTGTTTTGATGTTTTATACATTAAAGTTGGTTAATTTGCAAACATGGTTGTATGTTACGTTTTAGTTATGATTCTTGATGTTCTTCTAGTATGAATTATGGATAGATGGTTTAATTTCATGTTTTGGTTGTTGAAATTGCTATCTTTCACATA
>VHZZ01000329.1:87330-105845 GCA_009801015.1 Silene noctiflora
TTACCTTTTGTTTGCCTTTCGTTTATGACTAGTTTTCATATTTTATAATTTCATTATAATCCTTAATTAAAAATTCTTGATGATATATACGGATATATCCTACATTTCATACCCGTTGACTTCCTTATCCTTGACATGGCCGAAGATTCAAAAACCCCAATCATCTTGGGTAGACCATTTTTACACACCGCGGCCGCTCTTATTGACGTTAAAAAAGGGAAATTGACGTTGGAGGTGGTTAATGATAGGGTCACATTTACCAAAAACAATACCAATAGAAGCCCAATGTTACAAGAGTCTTGTTGTTTGATTAACACTACGGATTCTTCTTTTGCTTCATATCTACCTCATTCCTCACTAACGGATTCGCTAGGGGTAGATGTTGGGTTAAATTGTTTTTCAGGTGTGAATGATGAAGGCACAAATGCTAAGAGTGCCAAAAGGAAGTATTCGTGGAAGAGCTTGAAGTGGAATGGAAATGTGAGGAAGGCTATGCAAGAAGAGAGCTCGGTTGGTAGTGAGCTCGATATTCATCAATGATCTTGAAGGTGGTAGAAGTCAAGCCCGTAAGCAAAGTCTCACAAAGTACCGATGGGAAGAACGACTCCGAGACACCCCCAAAGGTAAGTGAGTATGGGTTCACTACTGGACTTGCAGGACTGCTCAAGGCCTTGAAATAGCTAGGACGAGGAATCAGATGGCCCAAGAAAAAGACCGATGAACGATGACAGACGAGATGCCAGCAAAAGGTGTGAATTCCACAATGACATCAGCCACAACACTGACGAATGCTACACCTAGAGGAGAGAAGTCAAGTTCCAGTACGATCGTGGGAATCTGGACCATTTATTTCCAAGGAGCTCTACTAGGATAAATTCAGCTGATTAGGTTCTGTCATCTCTTCCACCCTGGTGTACTAGAATTGTGAATGTTATTACAGGAGGCTCGGAGCTATGCGGATTAACCTACTCAGCAGCAAAAAGGCACGCCACGGAGACAAAGGGAGATAAGCAAGAGTTCTTCTGCAGAATCAGCCACCAGGACCTGTCAGCATTTACATTCGATGAGACAGATGCAAAGTCAACTCCAGAGCTACACCACAATGCATTGATCCTCACGCTCTCAATAGGTAACTGCGAGGTGAGAAAGGTTCCGGTGGATCCAGAAAGCTCCGTCAACCTGCTTATGCTCGAGACGCTGGAAAACATGGGATTCGATGAGAAGGATCTAGCAAAAAATGGCATCCCCCTGGTAGGCTTCAACGGAGAGACAAAACACTCCTTAGGGGAGATCATTATTCCAACCTACGCCAGAGGGGTCAACAAACAGGTAAGATATTTGGTTATCAATGGAGCCTCTACTTACAATGTGATCCTTGGCAGGCCTTGGATCCACGAGATGAGAGCGATACCTTCAACCTACCATCAGTGTTTGAAGTTTCCAACACCATGGGGAGTATAAGAGATAAGCGGGGATCAGGAAGAAACTAAGAATTACTAAAAGGTGGCGCTGAAAAAAACGGTTTAGGCTCAGGCATAGCAATTACAGAGCCAGTGCATCCAGGAGGAATACATTGAGCCTCCACAGGCAGAACTGGACGAAGTCAGCCTGGACGGACTGTACTAATTGGAGCAGAATGAACATGTAATATCCGCTAAGAACTTCTCCAGTTATTGAAAGCTAACTTGGATTATTTTGATTGGTCTCATAATGACATGGTAGGCATAAATCCTAGAGTGATAACCCATAAAATAAGTGTGGATCCAAGCTATAAGCTCATCCAGTAGAAGAGGAGAAAATTTACTCCTAAGAGGAACCAGGTCATAAACAAGGAGGTAGACAACCTGCTGGCTGCAGGAAAAATCAGGGAGGTAAAGTACCCGGAGTGGTTGTCTTATGTAGTAGTGGTCCCAAAAAAGAATGGCAAGTGGAGAGTTTGCGTCGACTTCACGGATCTAAATAAAGATTGACCCAAGGATCCCTTTCCGCTACCACACATAAATGCCATGGTAGATGCCACAGCAGGGCACGAGATGCTAACATTTCTTATAACAACCTGACCCGCCACTGTCATAACACAACTCCAATAAGATGTGATGTGTACCTTCGGGCCCGTTATTTGTCCTCACCTAAACCCAAAAGCACAAGACCTTGTTACTAAGTGGTGAGTAGAATCCTTTATAAACATCCCATAAGCTTCTTATTTTCCCGATGTGGGACAACTTTCCTCTCAATCTCTTAGGGTGTTACAAACTCCCCTACTTAAAGAACACAACATCCTCGTTGTGCCTTAGAGTTATCCGCAGCCAAGCCCAGAATCCTCCCCCGCTAAATGGGTAAACTAGGTGCTCCTGGCCATATGCTCACTACCCCACGGTCGCAGGGTTGCTCTTATACCATTTATAACAACCCGACCCGCCACCGTCGTAACACAACCCCAATAAGATGGGATATGTACTTTTGGGCCCGTTATTTGCCCTCACTTAAGCCTAAAACCATAAGTCTTTGTTACTAAGTGGTGGGTGGAATCCTTTATAAACATCTCATAAGCTCTTTATTTTCCCGATGTGGGACAACTTTCCTCTCAATCTCTTTGGGTGTTACAGAATTAATAAATTTAATCTAGGATTGTGATCAATAATCAAAGACTAACAAAACAAAACAAGCATGTGATAGAAACAAGTATTCTATATTATAGCATCCTAATTCAACATTTATAATTACTAATTATGCATGGCTTACCTAATCCCTACACTAATGAACTACTCACACATAGTAAAAACTAAACTAATAACATATGATATGATAGACATGATGATAATGAAATTACAACTAAATAAATATTTAGAAATAAAGGTAATGTAAAATAATGATAATAACATAAATATTAGAAAAGATGCTTGATAAAATAACTAAAGGTTAAACTAATGTAATAACTATAATGGATAAATCTAAACAACAATATGTAATAAACTAATAACCATTTAAAAATGCTAGTGCCAATGACGATAGAGATAACAATGTAAAAATTAAATAGATGGAATAATGACTAGCAAATGATGGATTAACGAACTAACTAGCAATGAAAATGGAAAAGAAAATTAACAAAATAAAACTAGAAATAAGATTACCGCAATATTAGAAATGGAACTTGAAATAGAAGAACAAATAAAACCCAAATAACTTGCAAAGAAACTTATATTATAACTTGTAAATGCTAAAAAGAATTTGTTTAGAACAACAAGGAAAGCTAAAGGAAATCTAAAGATTATTCTAAAAACTGAAATTTGTGTGTTAAGGTGTAAGAAGTGTATTCTAAATGATGGATTCAACACCCCTTAAATTAGAATTAGAGGTGCAAAACGTAAATGCCATAAATAGGGGTCACCCCGATCGGGGACGTGGGAATCCGACTTTTCTTCTTAAAGACTCGATTAATTAGCACAAGGAATCCTACGAACCCCTCTTAATGCCTCGTAATTCCTCGTCTAATTACAAAATAGAATCTAATGCTTGCTCTTAACTTTCCTTGGGCTTCATTTTTTTTACTTGTCCACCAACCAAGGTTGGTATCTTTATGCTCGGGATTTCCAATTCTTCCCAAAATGCCCCTCTATGGTCAAGTCTTTCTTCCATTAGCTTCGTGAACTTTGGTAAAGGTTAATTTGACGGGAAAAAAGCTACTGAATGCTTCATTTCCTATAAAATATAACGAATACAAGCAAAACACATAGAACACGGAATTAGCTCACAAATAAATTAAATAAAATTGCAATAATTTAATAAAACCGAGCTAAAATAAGGAGTAAAAACATATATAAATTAGACACATCAGTTCAGTTTCATTTTGTATTTCCTCGGGGTGCTAAATTTATCGGCCAGGTGCTCGATATGTTGTGATGCTTGCTTTGATTTCACCACCATATAATCGATGTATACCTCCATGGTGCGGCCTATTTGCTCCTTGAACACCATATTGACCAACCTCTGGTACGTGGATTCTGCATTCTTCAGACCAAATGGCATCACATTATAACAGTAGATACCTCCATCTTACCTGAATGTTGTCTTCTCCTTGTCATTAGGGTGCATCTTGATCTGGTTGTAGCCACTCCAAGCGTCCAGAAATGTAACACCCTAAGAGATTGAGAGAAAAGTAGTCCCAAATAGAGAAAATAAGGAGCTTATGAGATGTTTATAAAGGATTTCACCCACCACTTAGTAACAAGGCCTTATGTTTTGGGCTTAAGTGAGGACAAATAATAGGCCAAAAGGTACATATCTCATCTTATTGGGGTTGTGTTACGACGGTGGCGGGTCGGGTTGTTATAAATAGTATCAGAGTAACCCTGCGACCGTGGGGTAGTGAGCATGTGGTCTGGAGTACCCGGTTCACCCACCTAGCGGGGGAGGATTCTAGGATTGGTTGTGGTCATTTGAGGCACAATGAGAACGTTGTGTTCTTTAAGTGGGGGAGTTTGTAACACCCAAGAGATTGAGAGAAAAGTTGTTCCATATCGGAAAAATAATGAGCTTATGAGATGTTGATAAAGGATTCCATCCACCACTTAGTAACAAGGCCTTGTGTTTTTGGGCTTAAGTGAGGACAAATAATAGGCCTAGAGGTACATATCTCATCTTATTGGAGTTTTGTTACGATGGTGGCGAGTCGGGTTGCTATAAATTAGTTTCTAAAAGTCGAGAGGCATGAAATTGAATTAGACTAAGCATGTTTTAGTAGACCGATCTAGTAATAGTGAGACCTCGTTAGAACCCGTTCTATGGTTGAGAATAAGGCCGAGAGGTGGTTGTCATTAAACCTAAACAATTATCGTTTTTAAGCATTCATAGTTTGATATGAACCCTTATTAATACGCATGTGTGACTCGATTCCCCTAGGCTCTTTTATTAATATCGTTATTTCATCATTTTTATTATTGTTATAATCACCAAACCTCAAACCAAAGGACTTAGATAGAATTCTATTCATAGCATTTCATTAAGCAACTCCGGTCTCCTTGTGTTCGACCCCTACTTTACTTCATTCATTTGTTAGCCAAGTCTAGGATATTTTAGTTAGGTGCGCGATAGCCTATCATGAACCCCTCGAAGTGTACCTTTGGAGTCTCCTGTGGAAAGTTCTTGGAGTACATGGTTACCTAGAGAGGGATAGTGGCCAGCACTAAGCAGATCAGAGCCCTCCTCCAGTTGGAGTCTCCTAAAAAACCCAGGGATGTGCAACACCTAACAGGAAGGGTGGCAGCCCTTAACCGGTTCATATCAAGGTCCTCAGACAGATGCAGAATCTTCTACGACATACTAAGGAATAGCCAAAGGTTCGAGTGGACGGAGGAGCATGAGAAGGCGTTTACCGAGATAAAACGCTATCACAACACCTCACCACTCTTATCAAAGCCGAAGCCAAGAGAACCCTTGTTTCTGTATCTGTCAGTAGTAGAGGTAGCAGTCAGCGCAGTACTAGTACGAGAGCATAAGGGTGCACAACATCCAGTATACTATGTTAGTAAGTCTCTGCTTCCTGTAGAGACCAGGTACACCTCGCTTGAAAAACTTGTTCTTGCACTTGTTACTGCTTCCTATAAGCTGCGTCCATATTTTGAGTCCCATACTATATCCGTGGTAACTAACTATTCTCTGAAAGCTATCATGAGAAAACCATAATTATCAGGGAGAATGGCTATGTGGTTCGTACATCTGAGAGGCTACACTTGAAGTTTGAGCCACGTACAGCGATAAAATCCCAGGCTCTAGAAGATTTTGTGTCTGATTTCTGCCTAGTTCTCCAGACCCAGGCAGAAAAAGACATCCTAACCCTAGAAGAAGATAAAGGAGAACAGCTGTGGGAGATGCATGTGGATGGAGCCTCCAACATGAGAGGAGCTGGGGTCAGATTGGTCCTTAGGTCACGACAATATCATCCACATCTTCCCTTTGACCCTCCATGCCAAAGCTCCACCCTCCAACTTCCTCAACCACTTGGTGTGAAGCAAGTAGTCCTTGTTGATGGTAGGGACTCCCTCAAACATAGCTGTAATGTCAGCCGGAGGCTCAAAGTTAGTCAATCTCTGAGCTAAACGGGTCACTATAGCGCCACAACAAAGGTAACGGTGTCGAGACCGGGCCATCAACGATAAACTAGCACACACTATAGTCGGAGCACTATATTAAAAGCAATCCCCCTGAGCCGGGTTAAGATAGGACACTAGCAGCATTACCTCATGTGAATTTAATTTACTCTCATCACTCCTTTCATACAAAAATCATGTTATCATCCTCGAGAAAAGTCTGAGGGAAACGTGCTGCACATCATTGATAATCATGACACTGTTACTAGGTACGGGTCGACCAGTGAACATAAGAAGAAAATGGAGAGCTCCGCTTTCCGTCCCCACATCCTCTAAGTATCCCTATGCCTCCTTCTACCGCCCCAAATGTTCCACAATCTCATCCATAAATAGCTCAAAGTCTTTGGTCAAGAGACAGAACTTAACGGTCTTTTAGCTACATCATAATCAAAAGAGCTCAAAAACCCCTAGGTTCAGAAAAGCATAAGACCTCTTACGAAGTCGGTACAAGCCCTCAAAACCCAACACTTCAAACATGTGACGAACATCAATCTCAATTCCCAAGTCTTCCAAAATGTGTGGGTCTACACACCAGGTAGGCTTCAGAGGAGTTTCCAACAAGGAAACGAAGGCCCGACGCTATTCAAAATTGGCAAACACTACCATAGGATACCCGACCACCTGAGGAACAGTTAGTTCTTGACTGGATTGGCCCTGTTCAGCCGCGGAGTTAGCTAGGGTTCACTTGCTTGTTCGCCGTGGTCTAGGCATGCTATAAGGAATATGGGTTTAAGAAGAATTTTACCGGATTTCCATGTATACAAAAACAAATTTCAGAATTCATGTTCAAAAGACAATGTTTAAGACGAAGTTTAACACGAATTTTGCAACCAAATAACTCAAAACGCCACTATGTAGTGAATTACTAGTGTCAATTGGCCTCTTATAGCCTCTCTAGGATGAATATAGATTTTAAAATTCAAATTTTTTTAGGCAAACCCTAGAAATTTCGTCTCATCAATACTACAAATTTTTGGCTTAAAATCACTTTCCCCAAAATCAAGAGTTACAAAAAGGGAAAGGTTTAACCAATTAACAACATTTCACCCTATTTTCAAGGTATTAAATCCAAAAATTTCAGTTTCTAATCAAGCACTAATAATTCAAATTATTGCAAAAGAGTTGAAACACATTACCTTGAAGTTTTGGAGTGATATTGATTGCAAAAAGAAGCAAGGAGAAGCAATGAGATGAATTAAGGAAGCAATGAGCACAAATAGCACCTAAGTTTTGTTGAGAAAAACTTTTAAGAGAGTTTTGAAAGAGTTGAAGTGAGGGGTTGTCGAAATATTGAGTATAAATAAGCTTATAGGGTTTCCGGAAAATTACTTGATAAACCGGTTAAATTGGGGTACTCGGTCGAGTAATTAGGTGAACTCGAATGAGTAGCCTCTACTCGGTCGAGGGCTAGTGTGTACTCGGTCGAGTGCTCAAATCAACAGATTAACCCAGCTACTGCCTATCACGTACTGGGGCGAGCTCACTTATACTCGGTCTAGTAGGATGTGCTCGGGCGAGTACCCTTATGTACTCGGTCGAGTACCCTCAAAATATCTAATATGTCATTCAAAAGTAGCATCGTCGTTCCTGTAACGCAAGAAATGCTGCTTGGAGTCTTCGATGTACTCATAACTCATCACAAATTAGATTCTACTCCTATCTACTATATCCCTTCAAAATTTCACACATATAACCAATTATATCCTTCGTAGTTAATGCAACACCAAGACTTGAACCTGCTAACAACAATTTTGATTACACATAGATAATCCACACACATGTACCGGGTAACAACTGTAATACTCGGTTATTATGGGACCCGTATGAGAGCCTTAGGATGCGTGAGAGGATCACCGGACTTGATAAAGGACTACTTGGGGGTAAAGTATAGTCATGCACTACACCAAGTAGGACCTAGACTTGACCTAGTGAGTCTGCAGTAGACCGAGTAGAGCCTTCAGTTGACCGAGTAGGTGGCACTCGACCAAGTATGGCGGTACTCAACCGAGTGAGTGACACTTGGCCGAGTGGACTCGGTCACTCGACTGAGTGGCACTGTTCAATACCCGATAAAACCCAATTTTGGGACCTTACCCTAATTCATTTCATTATTTCTCCTTATCTCTCAAAATCATTTCACGTCTCTCTAAAACCCTCACAAATACCATGTTATGGGATTCAAGCGTGGATTAGAGAATTTCCCACCTTGTTCATCATTCCTTTCACCTAAGTAAGTTAAGGTCTACCCTTTTCTAGTTCATTTGAACCCTAACTTTTGGGGGTTTTCGTTATGGGTAATTATTTAGTAATTAGTAAGTGTAGTATGGATAACTAATGGGTAATAATAAGGGTTTTTGTATTTTATTATAGTGTAGGATATATTATGATAGTGTTACATGGTTTGTATAGGATGAGGCAGTTTCATAAGACGGGATTAAGTCGGATTCCAGTAACTTATGAAGATTTCTAAAAGGTAGGTTAATCCTACTTGTTTTAGATATTATAAATGGGTATTTGTGTGCATTTGTCACTTAGAATCCATGTTATTAGGGTTGTATTATATTCACCATGGTAATTGAGTATGGAAATTCATATGTGTCGGAAATGTATTATAACATGAGATGGCTTGTGACGACTAGTGAGTCGGTTTATGTTGATACTTGGTGTGCGTATGGCATGGTTGGTAAATGTGTCTCAAGGAAAGTCATACTTGGTGAATTGCGTTTCATGTTTGCATTCATATGGTTATTGTATATGTTGATGATTGTTGGAGGAGTTGCGGCGGTGGTAATCATTATGATGGAGACGTAAGGAGGTTGGGAGACCGTCTTACGCTTGGGTTGCCTCTTGGAGCTTCTCACTCCAAGAAGGATGTGCACATTAATGGATTAAGTTACGGAGGGACACGTGTGGTTGAGACACGCCGTCTGGCAGAGGATCCAGCTAGCGCCCGGACTCGTTACCATGAGTATGTCCCGAGTACCTTTTTACGGACTGCGGTCCAGCTGTTTTGGTGGGCAGTGATGTGGTGCCGTCACCGAAATGCGGGTACGTCTGGGTATGTCCCGGTACCGGTATGATGTTGATGAAATCGTGTCTCATTCATATCATTATCATGTTGCATATATTTACATCGTGTTGTATATTATTATCAAAACTGACCGTGTGTTGGATGTGTAGATTGTCACCTATTTTCGGGGTGGCCTGCGTTGATCCATATAAAATTTCCGATCATATGGAGAGCAGTTTGCTTACATCTTGTATTTGGGTTTTGACGCGGGAGACGGGACGAGTTCCGAGCCTCGGAGTCGAGCTACATAGTTGGATGACTTAGATAATAGTCGAGTTGTATAATGTATAGGTTACTTTGTTATTCACTGATCATGTATGTAATCACTAAACTTGTCATTTATATTAAATGTTTCCTACTTGTAATTACGATTTCTTTGCCTCGGGAAATCGAGATGGTAGCATCCTCCCATTACCTTGGTCGGGTAAAAAGGGAGGTGTTACAGGAACGACGTTTGACTACGCACACATAACGTGTTTCTTACACACATATCTCACACCATTGACACCCATGATTTATACTTGTATCATAACCAATCACACCTATAATTCAAACCTCGGTAGCTATATGTCCATCCACATAATCATTCGCATGCCGATCAAAAGATTCATACTCATTCACCTCATACTCTAAGCTACGCATACAACTTCTAGAGATAGACTATTCATAACGTATAAACACACTCATACTTTCCTACACTTTTACCCCATCATGGAGTTACTGGCTTAAGCACATTAGGGCCAGGTATCTCGAATGGGGGTGCCTTCTCACCCAAAATCATTCATAAAGGGGCTCCTAATACACATACGCCAAGTTCATTTTATTAGACTCTCTACGTTTATTTGGTTCATTGGTTCAGGTTCCAAAATCGCCACTCTGATACCACTTTGTAACACCCCCATTTACCAAGGAGCCTTAAGCAAGACCTTCCCAAGAAAATAAGGGTGTTACCATCTCGGTTACCCGAGGTAGTATATATCAAATAGATAATGAAAGAACAACTAAAACTTTTCAGTATAACCTTTTGAATGTTGAGACAAGACTAAACCAAAAACAACTATCTACAGTGTCATAAACATAACCAAAACTAAGACTGCTTGAACTAAGCGAGCTCAGTGGTGACACGCTCCCTCCGAGGCCCAGACAAGCTCCTAGCAATCATCAAATCCTGATAAGACTACCTGCTCCCCATTTACCAGCAAGATCATCTGGATCATCCGCAGACACATAAAAGAAAACAGAAAGCAAACAGACACCACACAAGGTTAGTAACATAATAGGAATAACATGGAAACAACTGTATAATAGGACACCATAAGCATACACAAAAGTACCTCCTCCTCCAACTCCAAACTCCGTAGTAACCAATGGCTCTCATAACAACGAGTAGGCGGGTTCCCATCGCAACGGGTAACCCACCCTAGCCGATGCCAGATCATAGCACTGGACATCAAAATTCCCGCTCATCTCAACGAGCGAACCTAAGCTCATTAATGTGCACATCCCCCTCGTGAAGGGAGTCACAAGAGGCGAAACATGGGGGTGAGACTATCTCCCGACATGGCTCACAATATCCAATCCAACCCTCTAACAACCACAATAGATAACACAATACTATAAGCAACAATCACAATAATGTACTCATGATGATAACCGAATACAACAATACAATCAAACACAAACTATACTGAGTAGGGAAACCCTAGCTCTATCTAATCTTCATGCAAGCACCAACAACCATTTAAGCGTATATGAGACATCACTATCTTGACCTACAACCAATGGTACAGTTCTATCACGGCCAACTGCTAACATTACTAATACCAACGATGAGGGTAACGACTTACCATGTTAAATCGATCGACGACGGAAACTACATCCTGACTCGCTAATCCTGCTCCCACGATGGTCTTCTAGGTGAAGAGTTCAAATATGGCACGATGGAGGAAAGAAGAGGGAGAAATAGGAAAGGGAGACCGATTTTAGGTTTTGATAAATGAAAGAAAAGATATGAAAATGATTGAAGACGCGACCTCCGCGTAATATTATAACACGTTGTCACTGGACAACTCGGTATACTTGGCCGAGTACGACACTTGGCCGAGTGACCCTGACTAGGTCGAGTACTAGGTCTCTAAACAATATTATAACTCCCCTACCTCTCCCCGTAAGGATTCCACGTTCAAGGGTCAGTCAATAGTCCCTAAAGAGACGGGTATTACATCGGTCATTTCGAGTCAAACATTTTAATGCTGGGTGATTTTGTTATAAGCTCGACTATGTCGATCTCATTTATAAACTTTTGACCTATTTGCTACTAATTAAAGATAGGTTTATTATGAATCTATATGCATGAGATAGTCATTTATAATCTAGTAAATTATATTTTTTAGGTAATTATCGATATGACGATCAATTCAAATGTTTTAATGTTCCAGATAATTATGTTTGTATCTAAATTTTATTTCGGGGCCATATAAATTTAGTCGTATATATTTCAATGTGTACATTTTTCTAATGCAACAACCTTCTTCCCATTTCGGATTTCTCAACTATCGTATTAATAAGATGATGATCTTTCATATATATTACGACGCAAACATATGAGCAAGTCTAGAATTTTCTTTTCAAATTGATAGTTTGTAGGAGTAATTCAAGGAAACGTCAAACAAACTCATTGAGATAAGATATACTATGTTTATGACTTAGTTAATAATCTAAAATTCCTAAAACATCCCTTAATATTAATTAACTAGTTTTCATGCCCGTCCGTTGCACGGATACTAAAATAATCAGCAATAAATTTCATGATATAACAAAATATGGTTCATAGTTCATGTCTAAGATTTTACTCAGCATATGTTTCGCATGACCAATAAATAACTCTCGTTAACATAATATTGGCATGAGATAAATCAATGTTTGATTAATTATAGGTTTTGTTTGGAAAAGAAAACCAAGATGTAAGTGTTTACATATGATACTCTAGAATTTATGGTTTTTGTTCACGATACCGGTGTGTTTTTCAATTTTACATAGCACTTATTTTTATGGAATAAGATTTTTAAATTTAATGAGTTTGGATTTTTATGCACTTGGTGTATGCTAATAAATTTTCTATTTGATTTTGTGATCCATACCTTTACTAAACTCATTACGTATCTAAGTATCTTCCCCAAACTCGTCACGTATGATATTAAAAGTCATCCATCTACATTGAGGGGCAAGATACTGGATACACAATAGAGAATGTCTTGTTCAATAGAGACCTAAGGCTTTATTTTGATAAGAAGATAAGAGAGAGGAAACAAAAATATGTCAAATTTCATGTTTTATTAACAAATGAGGGAATAAAGAGATGATGAGGATATAAATAGGGAAATCTATTTTCCTCTCAAATACAAACCAAAATCCCACAAACATAGGATAAATTTGAAACAAACTTCTCATACTCTAGTCTATGTTACTCAGACTCATTTAGAAGTATCCGACATGGGTACGTGTCCAAGTGTCGGACTCGACGATTTTTATGAAAAATATGCATATTTTGGTTTAAAATGAGGTATCCAAGTGTCATACCCATGTCCGAGTGTCGAGTATCAGACACGGGTACGCGAAGGAATTAGAAGAGTCGGAGTAACATAGACTCTAGTTTGCATATTTTCATCCATTTTCCCCCTCCATCTTATTCCTTCTCTTTTCTTTTATATTTTTATTTTTTCAAACAAAGTGTACACAAGTTACTTGAATTAAAATAGATCAATATAAATCAATTCAATATAGACTACTTATAATCATCAAACGACTCTTTTGTAATTCTCTATTTCTCTCATTTTCTTCCTTAACCCCTTTTCCTCTCTAATATTGTTTTTTTTTTTCCGTTTTATAAATTGTACATGTTATGAGAGCGTTTGTAATTTTGTATACACGATACTTCAAAGACATTTAGCCTATATTTATAATATGTGTATGTTTCTCATTTTCTCATAATACTTCCTTCAAATGAAATTTATTTATTACCTTTTTAAATATTACCATCCATGTCATCTCTTTTTCCATTCGCATTCATCCTTCCCACCAAACTAACCAACAACCCATTGAAACCAACTTCATCCATATCCATGAGCAATTCCCTCTTTCGATATCTGCTTATATTTCCTAAATTGCACTCTTAAATTTCAAAGATTAACCCACCCCTCCCCTCGGGAAACTTACCCCCTCCCTAGAAACCCATACCCCCACCCTACCCCTCATAAAAATACACACACATCACCTGACGAGGCGGTCGCACACCTATCAAAAATAAATCCCTAGACGTGGCACAAATGAATGTAGTACGTAGGGGGCGAATCCACAGAGAAACGATAGTTTTTTAAGTTGTTATGAATTTATCGGGAATGGGTTGTCGTTTTGTTTTTGGTAGGTGAAATGCAAAGTAAATAAAAGAAAACAAGTAAATGAACAAGTAATTGTAAATAAAATATGATTAACAAATATAATTAAAAGATAGTCTAGGGGTTTCGGGTCACACATGCATAATAAAAAAATTCATATTAAATTAGTAATGCTAATAAAGATAATCGCCTAGGCCTAGAGACACCCACCTCTCGATTTTAGTGTCAAGCCTTAAACCAGGTCCTAGACGCTCTCGCCGAACTAGGTCATTCTACTACAACATGCTTAGTCTAATACATATCTGTGCCTCTCGACTTATAGAATGTATTAACAAATTTAATCGTAGAATGTGATCAATAAACTATGATTAACAATACAAAGCAAGCAAGTAAAAGTCTTTTTTAAATGTAGCCGAAAATCAGGGGTATTACAGTAGAAGCAATTATGCAGTATTAAAACATACTAATCTAACATGTTATATGATTACTAATGCATGGATCCCCTTATTCCCTAGACAATAAAAATCTACTCACTCATGTTATAAATAATGAAAACTAAATATGTAATGTTATGCATGAACATAACGAAATGATTATTAATAATAATAAGGGAAATAAAGGAAAATGTAGAATAAAATAAACTAAATGATGAAATGATAAACTATTATGCTAATGTTAACTAGAATGTAAAATTTAATTTGCATAAGAATATAACATTGATTACTAATGTGAATAATGAAATCTATCAACTAAATAACAAAATGAAAATAGAATAACTAAACAAACTAATTAATGTAAACAATAATGAAATAACTAGAATGAAAATGAATTACCAAAGGTATTGCAAATGTAGAACTTAAAATTGAATTATATTGAAAGCTTAATGATTGAATAAAAAATGTAAACTACTCTAATGTTTGGAAATGCTAAAAACTATGAGAAAATACAAGAGATTTTGAGAGGAAATTGGATTCTAATGTGATAAGAAGTAATGTAAGATATAATGTGTGATATGTGATTCTAAGTCGAGGTTCAAGGCTCTCCTTATATAGGAATTTCCAAGTGAAACTTAAGGAGCAAAAGGTATCCAATGTCACACGTCCCGGATCGGGGACAAGCCACCCCGATCGGGGTTGCACGTATCCGGCTATATGGCCTTTAATGCCATGTTTAATGCTCTATGGGATCCTATTTTAGCCTTAACTCTCCTTAATTCGATGACTAATTGCCCTTGTGTGGAATCAAATGTGGAATCCTAAGTTGGATTTTCCACATTACTTCTTGGATTTACTCTCTGAGCCTTTTCTTCTCATTTGTTTACACTTTGACATGTACTTGCATTTTGGGCCATTTCTTCATCATATGATCATTTCTTCCAATACATGAGCTTGCATGACCATGCATGATCCAATCCAATCTCCACTTAGTTTTGTGATCTTGATATTTGCTCTTTTTAACATGAATTTGCTAATAAAAGCTACATTTCCTACAAAACATGTTAAACGCATGCAAAACAACTAGAACACGAGATTAGCTCAAATAAACACTAATAAAAGTGCAAATAGCATGTAAAACCGAGCTAAAATATAGCGTAAAATCGTATATAAAATAGACTTATAAAACTTCCCCAAGCTAAACCCTTGYTTGTCCTCAAGCAAGCATAAGAAATTKGACGACTCAACAAATGCAAAATCCCGAAACAATTAAAAGAAGTATGGTTAAAAACCGGAGACAACATGGGTAAGGGATAAAGCATTAACATAGTTGAGTTTTACATGACGGCGTAAGATAAATGATTTCAAATGAACTTTTAAGCTCTTGCATGATCTTTTAAACTTCAAACTCTCTCGATGCACTCAATCTCAATTATGTGTATAAGGACATTTTTATGTGAGTAACACTCACCTATCCTCGACTCATAAGAGTGTGCCCGCAATCTAATATGATAATCATTTCAAATCCATAAGTTAAAGCAATCAAGAATGTAGGCATGAAAACAAAAAGTCAAAGGTAGAAGAAGGCATATATGTGATGGGTAAGAAAGGGAACAAATGCATTATGGTAAGTGGAGCTAAGTTAAGCTAATAACTAACCATTGTGTAAGGATGCTCAATCCTAAATTAACCCAAAATTTAGAAGTCAATAAATTGCATTTTGACTTCTTTTTCATTTCAAAACATACGTTAACTCCCCAAATTATATGGATAAATCATGGGAGTTACTTGATCTTTTCTTCTTTTTTTTTTTCATTTTCACTTTGTGCTTCTTTTGTTCTCATTTTGTTTCTTTCTTTTCTTTGCATCTTTTCATGCATGTATTCATTTTTCTCAATTTTTTTTCTTTTCTTTCATAACCAAGCTCACATTTAGTCAAATCTTTGAAGTATTTCCCAAATGAGCACCCAATACACATGTAAAAGTCACTAGCTTAACAAGGTAGACAATATATATGTAGCTAGATAAAATGTGAAGTAAAATGTGGAAGGGGGTCAAAACATGGGCATATATCAATGTGAATGGCTTTATAGCTTACAAAAATATGAATGCAATGCTTTTAGAAATGAAACACAATCTCAAAATTTTCTCAAAATTTCTCTAAAATTTTCAAAAAAAACTAACTAAATGCAAAAACTAAACTAGCATGCAAATGCAATCCCCCCCACCCCTCCCCCCAAGCTAAACATAACATTGTCCTCAATTTGACACAATTTAAATCATAAACAAAACCAATAAAATTGGCTCAAAGCACAAAAGAGAACAATTTATGTTTAATGGGTTGCGAGAAAAATAAAATAAAAATGCAAATAAAAACTTACTAACTAGCTAGAAAATGTTTTGGGTGCGATTAAGGTGGAGAAATGAAAGATAAAAGAGAAGGGGAAAAGGAATTGTACCATTATTACGGGTTATGAAACAAATCACGCCTACCCGTATATAAGAAAAGAGCCAGAAAATTTGATAACCACGACCCCGATCGGGGACAGCCCACCCCGATCGGGGTTGACCAAATCTACTCCGTTGACATTGCTGATGTACGCTAGATTTCTATCTCGGAAATATAATGTTACGACCCCGGACGGGGTTGCAGCATAGGGTTGCATGTAATTCCTTCATAAAGCTCCTTCTCACCTTAAAATACCTATAAATCGCGATCAGAACATAATCCAACCTACAAAATATAATTAAAAACTAGAAAAGGCAATAAAGGTGCAAGAATTATAAATAAACACACGGGTTGCCTCCCGAGAAGCGCTGGTTTAACGTCTCGCACGACGTAAGAAGCTTGAGTTGTTAATCCTCCAAAAGTAGGGGCATCACGGAGACATCTTCCACCAAACCAATGATTGCATCGTCGTGATAAATCTTAAATCGATGCCCGTTAACCTTAAATTTATCTCCATTGGTGGTCATCACTTCAACGGAACCAAATTTGTCGACATCTGTAATGGTGAACGGCCCGAACCACCTTGATCGAAGCTTTGCCAAAAATAGTTTGAACCGGGTATTAAACAATAATACCTTATCGCCGGTTCGGAAATCCTTCTTGAAGATCTTCTTATCATGCCATTTCTTTGTCTTCTCCTTATAGATTCGTGAGCTCTCATAGGCTTGCAATCGGAACTCGTCAAGTTCATTGAGTTGCAACAAACGTTTTTCTCCACTTAGCTTGACATCCATGTTGAGCTCCTTGATAGCCCAATAGGCCTTGTGCTCCATTTCAACCGGTAGATGACACGCCTTCCCATAAACCAACCTATATGGTGATGTACCAATAGGTGTCTTGAAAGCGGTACGATAGGCCCAAAGGGTGTCATCTAGCTTCATGCTCCAATCTTTTCTTGATTTGGCCACAACTTTCTCAAGTATGGACTTGAGTTCCCTATTTGAAACCTCAACTTGACTGCTTGTTTGAGGATGATAAGCCAAACCCCTTCTATGGGTTACCCCATATTATGTTAATAACGTGTCAAGTTGCTTCTCGAAATGAGTATCGCGATCATTAATGACCGCTCTTGGTACACCAAATCGTGGAAAGATAGTCTTCTTAAATAACCGAACAATGGCCCGGGCATCATTTGTTGGAGTGGCAATTGCCTCCACCCATTTGGAGACGTAATCAACGGAAACCAAGATATACCGATTCCCTTTTGAGGAAAGAAATGGGCCTTGATAATCAATGCCCTAAACCACTTCCAAAATACCATTCAAAGGCATCTCGTGCCTTTTAGAAATTGAGCCCGTCCTTTGACAAGCATCACATGACATTATATAATTCTTGGCATCTTGGAACCTGGTGGGCAAGTAGAAACCAGATTGCAATACTTTAGAAACTATCTTCGGTGGCCCGTGATGGCCTCCATAAGGAGAAGAATGGCATCCTTCTAACACCCCCTTTACTTCCCATTGTGGGACACATCTCAGGAACAAACCATCGGAGCAATGCTTGAACAAGTAAGGGTCATCCCTAAGGAAGAACTTAGCATCATGTATGAATTTGTTCTTTTGTTGATATGTGAGATTAGGGGGCAACTCCTTTCCGACTAAATAGTTGGCMATATCGGCATACCATGGTGTATKGGTATCCAACATCATGAGGGAGTCATCGGCGAAGGAATCATCAATAGGAGTATCAATACCCCCATTATCATACCTCAAACGAGATAAGTGATCGGCAAAAACATTCTCGGCCCCCTTCTTGTCCAGAATCTCTAGATCAAATTCTTGCAAAAGCAAGATCCAACATATAAGCCTTGGTTTGGTTTCTTGCTTGGATAGGAGATGCTTCAATGCGGCATGATCGGTATGAACAATAACCTTGGACTCAATCAAATAGGAGCGGAATTTGTCTAAGGCATAAACAATAGCAAGTAACTCCTTCTCCGTGGTGGCATAATTGATTTGGGCC
>VHZZ01000329.1:157981-175047 GCA_009801015.1 Silene noctiflora
AGAGATGTAGTAAATGAGAAATAAAAATGAGAGGGGTAAAAAAGTCACATTTGTCCATAAAAGAGTAATTAGTGTACATGAATGAGCACCACCCTAACACAAATTGTTTTCTTGTATGACCAACAAAATACAAATGTGTAGAACAGAAGGCAATTTTGGTAGCCTAGCCGTATTTCCTGTGGAAAAATGGTAGTCCGGTACTTATTGACAGCCCAACAAATCCACATTTTGCACAGTTAAACTTATTAAATTAGTAGATGAGTGAATGTCACAAGAAACACACTAGACCGTCTTAAACAAGAATTATTACAAGACAACAATCGACCTCGTGAGACGGAACAGCTTACACGTAGTTACAATTTAAGCATTTGTGTTGTGTGTAAAGACAAAGCCCAGATCAAATGACGCGAGCTTCATTTTTAAGCTTGTCTATGAGCTCATCCACAGAGGACAATATGACTCCAGCTTTTCTCTTGGGAGGTTCAGAAACTTGAACCACTTCAAAATCAGATCGGATTTGAACATTAAGCTCCTCAGGAGTGACTTTCTTTATGGGCTTCGACTTGGCCTTCATTATATTGGGTAGTGTGGCGTACCTTGGCTGGTTCAATCTCAAATCAGTGCTGCAACGATAGCTTAAGGCGGTTAGTCTCAAGGATGATATCTAACAAATGCCCATAACTCCATAAGCAGGAGGTTTTGAAGAGGAAAGACGTGTTGATGAGAAGTTCATTCCTAGAAAGCAAAGTTTCGGTAGCACATGCATTACGATATATTTACCCATACAGGAGGTTGGCAAATCTTAGTTTGACAGAAACTTAACGCCCAGCTGATCAACTAATTCTCTGACTATGTAATGCGGGAGCATTAGAGGACAATGAAAATGAAGTCTTGCTTTGCAAATTATACTCTGAAATGTTAAAATTAACTAGCCAAAGTTTTACAACACTAAGCTAATTCAAGGTATAGCTGTAGAAGCACTAATCGGGATCTATAATCCACTAACAAAAATTTATTAAAAAGAGTACATGAAGAAAACAAGTAGACAAACGAGTACTACACGCGTATTCAAATGATGAACAAGAAGAGCGATAGTAGGATGAAATGCTCACGTTATGACAGCTGGCAAGTCTAAGCATAGCGTCTCAATACCACCATCCACCTCTCTGTCCACCGTGGCCGTCTGTTTTTCCTTGTCAAGAACAAGCTACTACAAACAAAACATCATGTTAAATAAGAGAGTTGATGTGTAAAAGAATCAAGACAGGAGTAAAATTCTCAGTCACGAGCGGAAAACATCTACTGTAAAACACCAGGTAGTTTTAATAAACTACAATTGCACATTCCCTTGTATCATTGGAGAAAGGGAAAGGGAAAGGGACAAATTCTATTGTTTGATTAGCAAGTTGAGTTGGAGGGATTTGGAGGGGAGGAATTTCGCTGCTACAAGCCAAATGCTAATACACCAGAACGTCAGTTTTAAGAGCTAGCAAGGCATAGCTATCAAAACATTTCCTGTAACAAGTAAAGGGAAAAAACATGGTGGGCTGGTGGCCACATCCATGGTACTAAATATGCGACACGATACGGCATCGTGACTGAATTTTCCAGGTTTCAAAGGTTTTTATGACCACATTTCGAGGGACAATCGGCCGCATTTATTGCATTATGACCAGATCAGGCCGCGCGGTAGGTGAATTCCTGATAAAATCTCAAACCAACATTTAATACGATGACCACATCACCATTGACATAGCAAAATAAATTATCACCTATGAACCCATGTCGGAGTCATCTTTGCAATGATTGTACATTTATACTATAAACTGCATTTCAGGAGAAAATAATCCACGTTGACCATCAATATTGTAATTCTGGAGAACCTCAACTTAAATCAAAAGATATTTACTATATAACTTTTATTAGCTAAACAACCTTAAAAGTTTGTATAAATTTGGTTTCAGGCTGATTAACCTAACACAACCTAGTCAGTCTATGCAAATTCAGTAATATTTGGCCCAATTGACAAAAAAAAAGGAAAAAGAGCACAAAACGGATGTAAAGAAAACCAGTCATCAGGTTAAGACACACTGGATTATACAGAAATGCCGAGAATACCTTTGATGCAAATGTTCCTTGGGGCCAATTAAGCAATCCTGCCACCATTTGCCCTGTTTGGTTGCAATCATCATCAATGGCCTACATAAGTCATTTCAAATTACAACTTAGTTATAAACCAATTGCTTAATCATACATTAAGATAAATCAGGACACCTCAACCACCTCAACACTAATAGCAAAGAAGGAAGAAAATAAGGGTACGGAGGGGGGTGGGGGCCCAAAGCAGCAAGAATGGTCGCACTAACGAGTGGCTCGTAAGTCGCAAATTATTTCTAAGTCAAGTCATAACTTAATTTTGAGCTAAATCATGATACTTGAAACTCTACAAAAATGTGCCAGGAACTCATCAATCATCATACAGAAACGGTTACGAGGACCTCTTAGACAGTTGCAGGATAAATTTATGCTACACAAATCCCTTCTTTGTCCTAGGATGAAGTAGGGTGATCTTCCAAAATGAAATGATTGAGATCAAACATATTTACAAAAATCCAATGCTACATAAAACATTACTTGCATTACGAAACTTAATAAGACAATCCCAAAGATCGCAGCTTCACAACCATGAATCATAAAACCTCTAAAGTAACGATACCCCAGATAAGTCATACCGATCTCGCTAGTCCAATCACAACAAAAGTTAGCTCCAATATCAAGTCGAGAAATCCCCAACCAAGCTTCTTCACAGAAAGCACAAACCATAAACATTAAAATAACCATGGCAAGAAATCTCAAGCCACAAACTCCCCATCGACCATAGATTAATTCTCCCTTTGTCCTAATCATTGTTTATTGTTGATTAAAAATACCTCTCACAAACAATAACAAATAAATCAAATAATTTGGACGGAGGGAGCACTTCACATCATTCTACCTCCCAAAGATGACAGCTTCACTTGCACAACCCATAAACTCTATAGTAAACATAACTGTGCTACTAAAATTCTCCCTATCAACTGTAAACTAATCCGGAAAAAAAAAAAAAAAAAAAAAAAGTAAACAAATAACTAGAACGGAGGAAGTAACAAATATTAAGCTCCTAAATATTAAACAATTTCAAAAATAAACAAATGATTGAGACCGAAAGAGTAAGAATTACGTATTGAATTAACCTGTTTGCCGAGAATTAAAAGGCCTGGTTTTTCAACAAGAACAAGAGCCCTAAGCAACTTAGCAACATTCAAAGGGTGCAAATTCTCTGCCACGGATTCGACATGGATAGCTCGATCAGCGCCCATAGCTAGACCCGTTCGGAGCGTATCAACGCACTGGGCGGGTCCCATACTAACCGCCACCACCTCTGAAGCCAACCCAGATTCTCGAATCCGGATCGCCTCTTCTAACCCAATTTCACAAAATGGGTTCATTGACATCTTTACGTTCTTCGTCTCCACCCCACTCTATCACATCAAAATTCGAATTGTTATTAGTATTATCGTAATGACTATTGAAATGAAAATGGGTCGGGTTTGAAAGATGGGTAGGTGGAAATGGATTACCTTGTCGGGTTTGACCCGGATTTTAACGGCGTAGTCGACGACCCGCTTGATTGCAACCATTACCTTCATCTTCTGTTTTTGGATTGATTTTCTTGAGTTTCGAATACGGGTACACGTTAAGGCGTTTGGGAGTGACAGATTAGTGATATAGACAAAGAGGAAGCAAAGGAAAACGGGTACACGTTAAGTACGATTAGTGATTGCTCTTACGGATAGGGACTGGCGTGTAAACGAGCTGGAATTGGATCCAAACTTGGCACTAATATTTTTTAAGAGGTCGTTTGTTTCAATGCTTGAAAATGAAATAAATTGGAATATTTTTTTTTTTTTGTGCAAAGAAGCGGGAACAAACCCAAACAAAGAAAACACAAATTAAAAACAAACCGGACCAAAACAATAACCCTTCTCACATACCCACCCAACCCAAACAGAAGAAGCTATTAGGTGCGATGGGGAAGCACCCGAGGCCAAGCGACACCTCTGATATCCTGTTGAGCAAGCTTGAAGAGTTGGCTTGGGACATTCGATAGGTCAAAACGAATCAACTGTTGCCCCTCCCCCACTCCCAAATTTGCTAGCCAATCTACACATTTATTCGCCTCTCGGTATGTGTAGTGTATCTTTACTTGCCAAGGAAAATCGTCAATGAAAGACTTACTTATGTTGATTACGTGTGAATGAGCAATCGGTACATTTCGCTCGGATTCCATGAAACTAATGATGACCTTTGAATCCGTCTGTATAATAAGCCGATGCAATTGACACTCCAACGATATCATCAAGCCCCGCCTTAAGGCCATCACCTCTGCCCTCGTGACCTTAGCTTCCCCCAAACGTTCAGCAAAAGCGACGAGAATTTGACTCGAGGAGTTGCGTATCAGGGCCCCAACACCCGCCGCACCTGGATTCCCCTTCGAGGCTCCATCAGTGTTCAAAGTCAGCCAGCCTTCCGGGGGAGCTAACCAACGAACAAATATTTCTTCCCCACGACCTTCTACCAATCCCACACCTGAGTCCGTATTACTTCGGGCATGAATTACCTCCCAAAGTCGCTTCATTAAGAAAGAAAAGGTATATGGCGAAATGTCTTGTTCCCTTCCGAACACCCTGCAGTTGCGCCATTTCCATAACCAACATACTACCACCGTAAAATTCGATGGCCAATCCTCAATACCCATCACATTTCCTTTTGTCAAATTGAAAACAACCCATTCTCTAATGGTAGTAATTTCGAAGAAGGCTCGATAATTTGACAGCGGAAATAAAGCCTATACCTTCTTTGCTTCGGGACAATCACGCAAAATGTGTAACGAACTTTCTTCAGCAATTGCACAAACCCCACATGTAGAGTCCTCTGCCAGCCCACGTCGCACTCGGTTTGAGTTCGACATGATTCTATCATGTAATAAGAGCCATAAGAAAACCATCATTCGTTGCGGAGCCCAAGTTTTCCCCGGTAATTTCCAAAATGACTCTGCTTCGACAGTAGGCTCATTGCTAATAATCTTGATGGCCGACTTGATGGTGAAAAAGCCTGACGGAGTGTGTGACCAGTAAAAATAGTCATCGTTTTCACTACCCGGCACTACCTCAAATGATGCTATAGTATGAAGTTTATATTGAGGTAGAAGATCAGCAAACTCGCTCCACTTCCAACCCAAATTCTTATCCCACATATCCTCCACAGTGGCTGAAATTGAGTGTTGCAGGATCGTTAATAAAGAACAACTTTCTAAAGGCCTATTTAGAGCCCAATTATCTTTCCAGAAGAATGTTTTCTTCCCATTACTAATCGAGCAATTTAAACCTTTCCGTAAAATATCCACCGCTTCAACTACTCCTCGCCATAAATTCGAGCAAGCTTGCTTTGCTACAAACATCTTCCTATCACATCTCCCCTGACAATATTTGTGTCTCAAAAAACGAGCCCATAAGGCATTTGGCTCGGCCAGAAGGCGCCAAACCAGCTTCGCCATAAACGCGGTATTAACTTGACGCATAGATCGCAATCTTATCCCACCTTCCGTTTTTTCTCTAGTGACACAGTCCTAAGAATCTAGGCTCATCTTTCGAGTTTCGTCATCTCCACCCCAAAGAAACCGTCGAGCTTTTTTATCCAAATCATCACACAGTGTTCTTGGTAACTTCGCAGTTTGCATAGCATATGAGGGGATTGATGAGAGGGTCAATTATATCAAAGTAGCTCGGCCTGCAAATGATAAATTTCTAGTCTTCCACCCCGAAAGCCTCTTATCCACTTTACGAGCAATGAAATCAAACGTCTCCTTAGTAACTCGCCCGTTAATCGTGGGCATGCCTAAATACATACCAAGGTCTTCAGTGCGTGTGATGCCCAGCTCCGTCACAATTGCAGTCGACTCAAATTCATTAGCATTCGGCGAGAAAAAGACTTTCGATTTAGCGAGACTAACACGTTGTCCCGAGGCCTGACAAAACGCCTTCAAACACTTGTTTATAATTCGTGCTTGACTTATCGAGGCTTCACCAAATAGAATTATATCATCCGCGAAGAATAGGTGATTTAAATTCGGTCCTTGACGACTCGTTTTAAAGCCCTTCCATTCCTTGTCCCGTATAGCCTTCTCTATTAATTGACTCAACTTCTCCATGCACATAATAAAGATATAAGGAGATAAAGTATCGCCCTGGCGTATACCTCGTGTTGGAGCAAAAGTCTCTGTCCTTTCACCATTCCATAGAACATCCAGCGATGTCGACCTAATTCAAAGCATGATTGTAGTAACCATGCGTTCCGGTAAACCCATGTCAATCAAAGGCCATTCTAATTTATCATAAGCTTTCTCCAAGTCAAGTTTGAATGCCATAAAACCTTTCCTACCCCTTCTACTGCGCATAGAATGAAGTGTCTCTTGGACCATAATGATATTGTCCGTGATTTGTCTTTTTGGGACAAAACTGCATTGCATTGGAATGAATAGCACGAGCAAGACGGGTTTCAGGCGATTGACTATCATCTTCGTGATAATCTTGTAAACCACATTACATAGTCCAATTGGCCTAAATTGGGAAACAAGAGTAGGATGATCAATTTTAGGAATAAGCGAGATAAAGGCTTCACCTAAACCTTCCGGAAAGACATTATCATGTAGGACTTGAAATACCAATTTGCAGAGACTTGGATACACAACGTCCCACTGGGATTGGTAAAACAAAGCTTGAAAGCCATCCGGACCAGGAGCTTTGTACGGCGACATTTGGTTTAATGCACATCGGACATCAATCACTCCATAATTCCGCTCCAATTTAGCTTTCTCCTCCATCGTAAGAGTCGGGAAGCAACCCACGGTGACACCACTCAAATCAACCACCGAGGTAGGGCCAGCAAACATCGACTTAAAATACTCTAAGACCATGCTTTTAACATGCGAACTGTCCCAAACCCAGTTACCATAACTATCCTGCAAGGCCTCAATGCGATTATGTTTACGACGAATAATGGTACTTAAGTGAAAAAGGCGTGTGTTTCGATCGCCATCACAAATAGTCTCCATCCTAGATTTTTGAAACCATAGGAGCTCATCTTCCCTAAGAACTTCATTCAATTTACCCTTAAGTTTCATCTAAAATTTAAACAAATAATCAAGCCCCCCTCTTGAAAATTTGTTTTGCACTCCAAGAAGTCTTCTTTCCAAGCTTCTATTTTTTTCAAAGATGTTATGAAAAACATCTCTATTCCAACCCTTCAAAGACGTTGCAAACTCTCGCACAAAGGGGAAAAAGGCCGGTTATTATCCCAATGTTGTTCGACAAATTCCGAGAATCTCGCATGACACATCCACGCTGCTTGAAAATGAAAAGGGTGAAGAACTCTAGGAATATGAGCAAATCCCGTTGTAGAGAGTAGAATAGGGCAGTGGTCTGATTGGTTTTGAATGAGATGCCTCAACGAGCCCTCCGCGAACATTACTCATCACTTCGGATTTTCAAATTGCCCTATCCAACCGCGCCCATTGTCTCGTAGCCACCAAATTGCCACGAAACCAGGTATAGCTTGGGCCTGAGTAATCGGCATCTATCCAGTTATTGTTTTCAATCCAAGCATTGAATTTGTTGCATCTTCGTCTCATCGTTTCACTATTACCATTCCGCTCTGACAAGAACCTCGTATCATTAAAATCCCCCATAGCTAACCACGGCTTATTATGCGACTTCGCAAAACTCTCCAATTCCGCCCAGAGCTCCTCCTTCCTTATTGACTCAGGGCAAGCATACACCGCTGAATAAAACCATGGAATTTCCCCTCTACGAGCTATTTCCACAGTAATATGTTGAGCGTGAGAAATAATAGGAGTAACACTGACCTCCTCCGGTTTCCAAAAGAGCCAGATGCCTCCTCGAAGCCCGTCTACATCCAACCTAGTTTTAACTCCGTAATTAATCCTGTCACATACCCGTTGCGCCACATCTCCACTGATATGCGTCTCAACCAAAGCAAGAACATGCGGATTATTACAGCGAATTAACTCCTTCAACATTGTCAAAAACTCCTAACTCCCAGCCCCTTGGACATTCCAGGTCATGAGTCGTAGTGGAGTTTTTCGACACAAAAAAATTGGAAAGCGATCCATTAAACACAATGGAAGAGAAGAAATCGAGGACATAAAAGCTTCAGATATTCGAGAGAGTACATACATCACCCTAAGGGGTGATTGTCACCACTACCTCCAACTCCGGGATTCTCGGATTCAACTATAAAATTGGTCCTATTACTAGCTCCACCTGATGGGCTAGAGGAGAGGCTGTCACCGCCAGTGGGGCGGCCATTGGTGACATTAATGAGAGGTGTTGAGAAGGGGGAACAAACAAGAAGGTGGTTAGATGCGGAAGAGCAGTGCATTGGTTTGGGATCATTATGGATGGGTTATAACCATCCAGATGAACGAGATGACTTCTTGTACACCATTCGAAAGTTCCTGCTTGTCAAGAGAGTCCTCCGTTGATTCTCTTTATTCAGAGATGAGTGTTGGGTTGGTTTTGGACCTACTTTGTTTTTTTGTAGAACTAGGAATTGATGATTTCGAAATATTCATGTGATTATCAATGATGGGCCTACTCCTAATCGGAGATATAATCGAATCTTACATAAAGTTTTGAGTTTCTGATGCTTCGAACCCTACTTGGGGGCTACTAGAATTTTTCTTAACCGTATGATTAAGTGAACCATTAACCAACCCGGAAATAGGTAAGTTATTAGCTAGTATACCTTTGCCATCCCTTACCTTTCCAGGGCACTCTTGTGAAGAGATTTTCATATGACTCGCAACCACCATGTTTAAGAAAATATTTGTCAAAGATTTCGGACTTTCTGTCGATGCTACTTGTATAAGTACTTCATTATTAAGATCAATCCCACGATTACCTACACACTGGTCCTCTGACCTTGCATCAACCCGTTTCGATCCAACTTCCTCCACCCGAGCCTCCTCTTCCTCAACCTCCAAAGCATCAAACCTAGACCCCGAGTTACGAGAAACGTTCTTCAAAATCTTAACTGGTGGTATTACTTTCTCATTTTTCCCTCCATTCTGAGCTTTCTCTGTACGCGGAATTTTACGTCTCACAGGTTTCTTGACATGCAACCAAGAGCCGTATATATCATCACCGCTGGCTTTTGCTAGGTTTCTAACACCTAGCCCCTCCTCACGGTCTCCCTGCAAAGGCCCCCCCATCTCCTGAGCATGAGTCCTATTTGTATTCGAATTGAATACCGGGCACACCGACTCAACATGCCCTAACTTACCACACTTGTAACAAATTTGCCGCAAACCTTAATATTGAATAATCCAAATCTTGCCTTTCATTCGAAACTTCGAGATCAGCGGTTTCGACAAGTCAATTTGAACGCTCATTCGAATAAACTGACCTCGTTCCGCCATGGCAGTTGGTTTGTCAATCCTGACAACTTTCCCCACCTTGCTACTAATCTTACGCAGGATATCTTCATGATAGTACTCTACTGAGAGTCCTGGAATTCGAACCCACGTGGTCAAGAAACACATGGGTTCATCATTCACTACAAAGTTAGGGATCCATTTCCGGATGGTCAAATAATGATCCCCGATCATCCACGGTCCCTGAGTTAGCACAAACTCGTAGTCCTCCTTATTCGTGAATCGCGCGACATAATACGAAAAACCCACATCCATGAGAGTTAAGCCTCCTTTCAGACCCCATGTTTTCTTCACTTGATGCAATAAAGCAAAATACCCGATATTCTTATCAAACATTTTGATAACCAGGGTTTCCTTCCAATGTTTACGAATTTTGTTATTCTCCTCCTTAGTTAACATGATGGTGGGACAAGTTGGGTAATTTGCAGCTTCTTGTTCCTCAACATCGTCATCAGATTCCTCTTCATACATTTCATTGTTGGTAATCATAAAACCAACAGTTTGGTCTATTGCAAATGATGACGCTCCACCATTATTTAAAGATTCCTTATACTATATTCGATCAGGAGGTTTAGACGCCCCCAATAGATGGTTTTCAACAATGATGTTACCTTCTGGACAAGTTCCAATCATACCAGAGGCAAACAGCGTGTGCATTTTACATTTTTTTCGTCGAGCGATTGACTGGATCGTCGCCGTTAAGTGGGGGGAAATTAGGGTTTTCAGAGGAAAAATCCATAGGTAGCGCTTAGTAAAATATAAATTGGAATATAAAATTATAGAAGTATGGACTCTAATTCCATACATTTCTTTACATGTTTGGTTTATTAGAGAAATAAATATAAATGAATGGAGTTTGAATCAATAGAGAAGAGGTGGGTATGATTCCAAGAGTCCGGATTTTATGTCCCATTTTTGTGTTCCATTCTGTGTCCCACTATCTCATCATTTGACACATAAACATTGAACATCAAAAATAAGTATTTACATATTATAAAATGATAAGGTGTTGGAAGATTAAGGCAATGAGACACAAGATGGAACACAAAGGTAGAACAATGGATCCTTACTGTGATTTCAAAGGGTTGGGGTGGAATTAGAATCTTGATGGATTCTAACTCGGTCTCTACTATTTTTGTATTTTGTCCCGTGAGCCGGGTTGGGGTGAGCTGGCCGTTGGTTTGGCCAGTTCTAGGTCTCAAGTTCTCTACGGCTCCGGGCGAAATTTAAGTTGGCCCTAAGCATGGGTTTGGGTAAAGACTCATTCGTTTAATTTTTAGTTTATTATAAGGTTATTATAGTAATTAAGTAAGCGTTTGGTTCGAGATGAGAAAATGTGATGAAATCTATAAAAAAAAAAAAGAGAAAAAAAATGAATTACCCCTAATACTTGAAGTTTAAAAAGGATTGGCAGGATATTAAAGGACAAGAGAATCATCACTATAAACACTATCCATCGCCTCCATCTGTCATGACCCCCATACGTACATGTTGCTTATGGCCCACCACCTTCTTCGCACCAATGATCCTCCTCACCCTCGCAAACATCACAATCTCACTCCTTAAGAGTGCATGAGGTGTTTTGGAGGAAATCGTGCATGGAAGATTTGCTAACGAGGAAAAGAGGTGTGACGGTTAAAGGGCGTTTTTGCACCAGCACCAGCGCTGATGTTGGTGTTGGTGGGTGTTGGCGATTGGTTTCACAGGGATGTGATAATGGTTGAAGGGGTGGTGATGGGAGGTATAAGGGAAGAGAATGGGAAACCCGAGGGTGGGGAGAATCAATCTAAGGGTTTGTTTGGATGAGGAGATTTGAAGGGAACGAAATGAGAGGGGAGGGGATAGAGGGATAAAATATTTTGTTAAGAGTGACAAAAGGTAGGAGGAAAATGAAGGGGATAAGGATTCATTTTCCCTCTGCTTATATAATCAAAATCTTTCCTAAAATCCTTACTAATTTAGGAAAGATTTGGATGAAAAACTTTATTTCCTCATTCTTCATCACTGTCACTTAGATCCAACAAATAAACCAGGTGGTGTCAGATTCATATCCGTGTCAATTATAGATATGTCATTATTCACCTAACCCGAACTTGACACAGTTACACAAAACGGTCATATATCTCAACTATAACCCTATTCATTTGAACTTGCTTATAACCCAACGGAACCAAATTTTCAAGAAAAAGTGTCTTCTAATAATTCTCTCATATCAGGAAGAACAAAAAGCAGTTCACTTTTGACCTACTTACCCAATTTAAACCATTAATCATATCAATCTCACAAACGTACCTTTACAATCCATTCATCCTTAAAGATGAATGAGAATTCTTATTTTTAATCAAGTTAGTTGGATTATCGAGTCGATTCAATAAACAAATCGGTTATTTGTGTTGTGTTCGTATCGAAAGACCTCAATCCATATAAATTTTGTGTCGGCCTGTAACTTACTTAAATAAATGGGTCATTACAACTCATAACTTTTTAACTTCGTTCTCAAACTTTTTTTTAAATTCATTCGTATTTTCAAGTCAGATTAATAATTACCACTCCCTTTAGACATGGAAAAATCGACCCGACTCAAATGACCCGGCTAGTACCAGACTCAACACCCGCACTCAAGACTCGACTCCCAACTCGAATGTTTATTGTTGCACAATAATAATAATCCATAAATAATTTGACAATATTCCCTCTGTTAGAATAACAAATGACCAGAACAGAGAGAGTAATAATTAACCCGATTTTTTTGCAAATCTGAGACCGATCCAACCGAATCGACTTAATTGACCCGTTGCCGGGCCTACTCTGTTAACCAACAAGTAATGGAATATACAAGAATACGGACTAGTAAGTAGGTGGGCTTGAAGTCCATTCTTTGCTGGACTATCATTCAAGTGCTCAAGACCTCAAAAGTCAAAACCATACAATTGACTACTCCTTGGCCATCACGTAAACTACTTCCCACTTTTAACTCCTTCCTACGGAGTATAAAACCAATTCAACCTCTTCATCATCATAATTCTCCATAATCATAATTACCATCCTTAATCTGCTCTTAACCTCCGTTATTAACCATGGCTCCAAGTTTACTAGGCCCACCACAACACACCACCACCACCACCACCACACACGAATCTCAGCCGTCCATCAAAACCACCACACCATCATTATACATTTCAACCGGAAACCCATGTCTCGATTTCTTCCACGTGGCACCGGAGACCCCACCACAAGAACTAATCGAACGCCTACAATTCTCCTACCAAAACAACCCTCTTAAAACCCTTAAATTAATCTGCAATCTACGCGGCGTCAGGGGTACAGGGAAAAACGATAAAGAAGGATTTTACGCTTCCGCCCTTTGGCTCCACAAAAACCACCCTAAAACCCTAGCTAATAATGTTGGTCGGGTCGCGTTGTTCGGGTCATTGAAGGATCTCTTAGAGATCCTCTTTCGGATTCTTGAGGGACTTGACGTGAGGAAAAGAATGAAGGATGCATGGGAGGTGGAGAAACCTAATTTCTTTGCGAAGCGATGGGGTTCGAAGTCGAAGTTGAGTGAGTTGGATGATAAGAAGAGGAAAGCGGCGAAAGCCGAAAAGAAGGCTGCGAAGGCGAAGAAAGCTGTTGATCGATATACTCATGATCCTGAGTATAAGTTTTTGTTTGATTGTATTTGTGATGTTTTCGCTGATTATTTGCGAAAAGATGTCATCTTGTTGGGTCAAGGTGACGAGGGGAAGATTAGTTTGGCGGCTAAGTGGTGTCCGTCGCTTGACTCGTCGTATGATGAGTCGTTGTTGATTTGTGAGACGATTGCGAAGAAGGTGTTTCCTAGGGAGGAGTATGTTGAGTATCAAGGAATCGAGGAGGCGTATTACGCGTATCGGGTTAGGACGCGGCTGAGGAAGGAGGTTTTGGTTCCGTTGAGGAAAGCGCTTGAGGTGCCTGAGGTGTTTATGTGTGCTAAAAGATGGAGGGACATACCTTATGAAAAGGTACCATCTTTGGCAATGCATTTGGGGAAGAAGGTTTTTCTTAAGCGCGATGTCAATGGGTTTGAGGAGTATTTGGAGGAGGTTAGGGACGGGGAATCTACGATTGCTGCAGGGGCGTTGCTTCCCCATGAGTTAATCTCTGGGGTTGATGAAGGAAATTTGAAATTAGATAATGTTTTGGAGTTGCAATGGAAGAGGATGGTTGATGATTTGTCCAATCAAGGGACATTAATTAATTGTGCGGCGGTCTGTGATAATTCGATCTCTGATGTTTGCATTGCGCTTGTGCTTTTGGTGTCGGAGTTGACCTTAGACCCATGGAAGGGCAAGAAGGTCTCAACTTATGAGGGAGTGGTCGAGATTGAGGGGGAAAAGCTCGACTCTAAGGTTGAATCTGTGAAGGGAATGTTCAATACTGGTAAAATTGATTTGCAGGAAGTTTTTGACAGGATTTTGGAATTGGCTGTCGAAATGAATTTGACTGAAGAACAGATGGTAAGGAGGCTGTTTGTGTTTACTGAGATGGAGGGAGGGCAGTTTAGAGAGGAAGAGTATAGTGAGATACAGAGGAAGTTCCTTGATAAAGGGTACCTGAAAGTCCCTGAAATTGTGTTTTGGAATGTGAAGAACACTGCAGGTATGGGAATTGCTGTCAAATGTGATCAACCTGGTGTGGCTTCGGTTAGCGGATTTTCGAAGAATTTGCTGACATTGTTCTTCAAGGAGCTTGGAGAATTCAGTCCAGAGGGTGTTATGGATGCTGCTATTTCTAGGCCTGAGTATGATTTGCTTGTAGTTCATGACTGATGCATGTAATTAGTACCTTGAGAATAATTATGAGATAATTGTAGTTTAATTCTGCTGTTTTGAACTTCTATTACAATTTCAATTGCAGTCAATTTTGAGATAATAGTAGTTTAGTTCTGCTGTTTTGAACATCTATTGCACTTTCAATTTGCAGTCTTGTTTCGCATTCTTTGCCATTTGTTTTAAATAATTTCATGAGACCGTGTCTCTCAAGTTTTTGTACTCCGTATATTTCAGCATGTTGCAACCCAAATCCAAAAAACTCAATTAGTTATCCACCATTCGATTGCGGGTAAAATTTAATTACCAAACATTCGTGTTAAAACCTGGAACTCTCTATATTATTGCTCTGAAATTGGATAAAACCCGATTCAATTAAAGCTGGTTGAATGATTTTAGACTAATTTGGATAGCGAATTTTAGTGGAAGAGCATGATGAATGATGACTTAGCTAAAGATTGGGAAGTTAGTGGTAATGCAGTATGTACAGTAATTTTTAAGCTATGGAATTTGCATAATCAATGGCGCTTAGTCGTTGGCAATGCAATTGTTCACTGTTGGTATTTGCAATCATCGCAATGTGTTATAATAGGGTAACCATAAATACACTCTAAAATCTACTTGGACACTCAAATTTGCTCTAATTCAATAAAGGTTRGACCTATCTATTTTGTCCACATGCAAAGAAAATATGTGTCCCAATACATTTCCTTAGTATTTGTTTACCTTTTATATCCATTAAGACGAAAATAATTGAGACGGAAAGAATAGTTAGCAACTCAGTTAATGCCAAACAGAGAAAATATGCTCTAATACACTCTTGTCCCGGCTATATATTCTCTGTTTGGCATTAACTGAGTTGCTAACTATTCTTTCCGTCTCAATTATTTGTTTACCTTTTATATCCATTATAAGAGGTATTTTAATTAAAGATAAACAAATGGTTGAGACGGGAAGTAAAGCTTCATTGTCGGACCTTACTGTTTCCCTTAATTCTAATCTGGCTGCACGTGCCCTGAAATTTGAGGAATACAGAGCTGCTTCGGATTTGTGCTCCATGATTTTGGACACATTTCCTCGAAATGTTAAGGTATTATTTCGTAGGGTGGTTGCTTATATGAAGTTGAAAAGATTTATGAAAGCTGAATTGGATTTGAACGAGGCCTTGGTCGTGGAACATAGTAATAAGGATGTGTTAAGGGAATTAAATGTGGTAAAAGGTCACCTTCTAAAGGAAAATGGTAAAAGAGTGTTGGAGGTCGCTGCTGAAGCTTACATGGATGGGAACAATAAGAACCCTGTTCATGTCTCGGAATCTGACGTATAAAAGATAGTGAAAGTGTGATCACGGAGGTGATGGAAGATCAAAGTGATGTGAGTATAAAGGATAATGAGAGTGTGAATATGGAGGTGACGGAGGTTCAAAGTAATTGTGGTATTGATTTGATGACTAGCTTAAAGAAGAATGAGCATATATAATTCTAATAAGTCAGCCATTGAGTTCTCCAAAAAGGAGGTAGGTAGTTCCCGTCTAAGGATTCCTACACAATCTTATAAAAAGATGCTGGAAGGTAAGAAGGTGAGATTTTACCATAAACGCGATTTGTCAACTATAACAATTCAGTTCCTTAATGCTGAGGTTACTAAGGAGAGAGACATTATAAGAGATCGTTGTAAGAAGAAGAAGAAGAAGAGGAGGAGATGTTTTAAAAAGCGTAAATCTAAGATGATGGTGGTCATGAATGAAGACAAGACTCCTTTAGATATCATCAATATGAAATCCTCTATTCCTTGCGTAAGTTTGAGTGCATCCTCTACTTAGGCTATGAGCTCAAGCACGTCTTCAATTTGTGACAATTTTTCTCATCCTGGTACTCATATCCTCTGAGATAACACTAGGGTTGTTGTTAATGGTTCAAGCATCCCTGTTGTCTCTTTGGTGAATGAAACGGCCACCTATATTTGCTCTCCAGCTCAGAATGATTCTAATGACGATCAACCTTTCATTTTTTCAGCTCGTTCTAAGAAGTGTAAGATTTTCTCGGTTGAGAAACCATCGTGGGCCCTTATTGTAACACCCCTATACACCGAGGCACCTTACCAGGACTACCTCAAGGTACAAGGATGCTATCATCTCGGTTTCCCGAGGAAGTGAACATCACAGAAACAATAAAGAAACATTTTATTATTAGTGTTTAAAGAATTCAAGTGAATTCTCCCAAATACGGAGTACATGGAAAACTGATAAAAACAAAGTATAAACTAATGTCTGCAGAAGCTACTACTGTGTGACTCCACCCTGCTAATCCCCCGCGTGATCAGCAACCATCATAGTCAATACTTGCTAAACAACCTGCTCACCATCCCCGAATGGATCATCACAGTTTTCAAAATAATAAACAAGGTCAGTCAGCTGAATAACAATATACATTATAATGCAACAACGAGTACATTAACACCACCACCACCACCAACACCAAACATCTTCACACCGCTCCGGTACCGGGACACACCCAGACATACAGCATCACACAACACACCGATACCGGGACACACCCAGACGTACCGTAGTAACCCACGTCCCTTAATGTGCACATTCTTCCTACACTGAGAGAACGCAGGAGGCGAACAATGAGAGTGAGTCCACCTCTCACAATGGCTCACACACAATCACAATATCCAACATCTCCAACCACCATCAACAA
>VHZZ01000329.1:214035-224974 GCA_009801015.1 Silene noctiflora
TAATTAAATGAGCTTTTTAATCAATTAAGCATGCAAAATCAAGTCGGAATAAAGTATAAATGCGGGGTAAAATGGGATTAAAATACTACTTATCAGTTAGACACATTAAAGTTTACGGTTATTAAGTTCTGTAGAATAAAGTTTACGGTTTACGGTTTCACTCTGTGTTATTTGTATAAATTTTTTGTCAGTACATATATAAGAGATTTGCGTAATTTTTGACTGAATACATGACAGGCTAATCGTATACCTATCAAAGATAAACCAACAGACCTAAATTAATATAGCTAGGGAAGTTGGGATCGTATCCACAGGGAGACAATTGTGTTCTAAAAGTCAACTTAAGATTTGTCTGAGTAACTGATCTTGGGGGTTTTATTTGTTTGTTTAACTAAACTAAGAACACGGAATTAAAAGAAAGACAAATAAATAAAAGCAAATAAAGGATTAAAAGGTCTAAAAGCAATAAAAGAGAAACAAGTAGAAAGAAAACGAATTTGTAAACAATATAAGAAGAAGGCTAGGGTAGACGCTTCACCACGGTTAATAACATTCAGAAGCAAAAGTCAACGATCGGTAACGGAAATAGTCAGAAGGGTATTGAACAGATCCTTTCGGTCAACTACTCACCTAGAAAACCAATACAGCTTTCGCTCTAATTGGGTATTTCTATTGTTCACATCTAGATCTCACCAACATCAATCTTGCGATCTAGATCAAGGCTTAACAAATTAACTAACTGATCACGTGCACATAATCAATTAATTACGATAAAAGATGCGATTAACAATTCTAACACAAAACGAAACAGATCTAAAACCAAACGACATTACATTACTAAACCGTGGCTCCCCTAAACCCTAACATCAAATAATTAGCTACGCATATTGAAATCTACAAAATAAACAACAAATAAGACAATTGAATTAAACATAGCTATAGCAACCAGTAAGACGAAAATTCAAATGAAAAGCTAAGAATGAATAGAAAGGAACAACGACGAAAAGAGAAGAAAATCAAATAAATAGAAAACAAAGATTAATTAATTACTGACTTGAAGTTGAACGATTACACATTCTAGATCCAGAAAAATGAGTGCCAGAATAACGTAAAGAGGTTTTTACCAAAATAACATGATAAATTCTAACTGATTGTCTTTGCTCTTAAATAAAAGAGAAAACGAAACAGGCCTCAACTAATTGGGCCGAACAAAATAAAACAAAACGTCCAACGCAACAAGTTAGTCGATCGACAAACAGTACCTCTCGATCGACTAACTCAACTAGCAAGCAGGTCGATCGACAAACAGTGTTTGTCGATCGACTAAAGTAGCAGGTCAGCAGCACTTCATTCTTGTCCACACGCATTCTGAGGCAACGACTTCTGAGCTCAGCTCCCACCAAGGACAAGTGCACACTCTTATAGTCGTGTTTTGGCTCGTTTTCACATACTTGAGTCGACACTTGTATTAAATACAAGACAACCCAAAGTAGTCCGAAAAGAGGGGAAATATTAGCTAGTCGCTACCAATTAGGAGCGGAAATACGTGCCAAAATGTTATGGAAAGTATATAAAATATGCACGTATCAAACCTCCCCAAACCAAACCCTTGCTTGTCCCCAAGCAAGCAACACACACACGATGAAAAGGGATCTAATGGAACAAAAGACAATCTCAGAGCTAACTAAAGGTGTCATTCCTAAGCCAAATTAATGCAACAAATCAACACTTGAGCAAAAGATAAAAAACAAACGAGTTAAATCAATGTTAAAATTGCTGAACTTTCGACTTTGCAAGACTTGTATATATTGGACTCTCACGGGTCACTCATCACACAATTAARTGAACAWGGTAAGCATTTTGTAAKATAGAAAGAAATAAAGCYGYTCACCTAACTGCAACCTATAAGAACATGCATGCAATCTAACATGAAACCAACCTCTATTGATCGTACATATGCATTCCAACCAATCAGGACCAAGACACATGCCGAGGACTTACATTTAAATGTGAGTTGAGGTGATTGGGTGGAAAGGTGCAAAACAGATTTGGATATGTGGAGGTAAAGCCAAGCTAGTACAACCGTAACCAAATAATCAACTATTCTGCTTCATAAACCCAATTTAGAAAAGTAAAACGATGCCAATATGACATAATCTCACTCACATCATCACAACACCGCTCCCCAAACAAATATAACGTCAAACATGGGAGTAAAAGATCGAACTTCTCGCAAATCAGGCATTCTCTCATTTTTTTTTTTTTTTTTTTTTTTTTTGCTTTTTTTTTGCTGATTTTCTTTTCCTCTTTTTTTTTTCATAACATTTTTCTTCTTCTTTTTATTCTTCTTTTCTTCATTTCATTTTTTCCTTCTTCTTTTTCAAAGACTATACACAAAAATGATAATCAAACATTCCCATAATTAACANTTCTTTTTATTCTTCTTTTCTTCATTTCATTTTTTCCTTCTTCTTTTTCAAAGACTATACACAAAAATGATAATCAAACATTCCCATAATTAACAACCGAGCTAGCTTGACTGAGGTAGGCTAAATTTAGGATTGTAGTTGATAAAAATGGGTCAAAACAAGTCATTTTGGCTATGTGAGGTTCAAGGGTAAAAATGAAAGGAAGGTTGCCACTCCACATGTGTCACCACCACGAACTCGAATGCATACAAGTATTAAGAGATGGATGTCATGCTTATGCAGTTTGATGTTACATGTGGAGTACTACTCACATCCTAGATGAAACTGATCATGAATGTCATCAGTTTATGGAAGCTCTATACCTTAGAAATTATGAGTAGATTGCCAATATTAAGTCAAGTCTATTCGTTCAGCAGGATTAAACAAAAAATCGTAGATTATGCAGATGACCATACTCAAAAATGGGCTAATAAGGCAAGACTTAGGCAAGAAGACAAAAGTAGAGCGATATCATCATTGTTGTCTAAGTGTTCCGACTCAACCTAAATGCAAGAATAAAACATTTTTTTTATAAGAAAAGTAAAGACAATGTATGCGTTAGTGCAATAAATATAAAAACATTAAAATGCAAGAAAAATGCAAATGGATGTAAACAGACAAATGCAAACCCTCCCCAAACCAAATCATACAATGCCCTCATTGTGTTCATCAAATAACCACAACAGTATAATATGGGGGAAAGAGATAAGCAAACAAAATGAGACAGTAAAAGGAAATAAAAAAGTGCACATACAAAGTAAGAACCTTCCAAACCAGCCAACAACAAGGGGAGGTTGTGGCTAGCTGTCACTACTCGTCATCTGGAATGTAGTCATCGTCGTCCTCCTCTCTACGGGCCCGAGAACCACTAGCTAGGTCTCTCCGGGTGCGCTCCTCTACCTCGGCAGTGTCCTCCTCCTCCGCAGGAATAGGGTACCCTTCCTCCGGCCACCGGAAGCAGGAAGGGTGGGGCCAACCCTATGGTGGCAGTCGCCCGACACTAGCGTAGTAGTCGTACATCGCGAACCCGCCTAGAGCCTAGTCCATCTGCATCTGTGTCGTGCCCCTGGACAAATCTAGCATAACATCATCACGTGCCCCCTGGTCCATGACCGGAGGGGGCACAAAAGGCGAGGGTGGAACAAAGTGGGCTGGGTAGACTGGCTGAAAAACCATCTCAGCATAAGGTGAAGCACGGGGGGAGGAACATTGAGTCTGAGAAGACTCAGGTATCTCCCTAGGTGTTTGGGTAAGACGCCTACGGCTCAGTCTAGTCTCTGGGTCAGTCTCTGCTGCCAGTGTAGATGATTGCCTGGGTTGAGTGGTGCGTCGCCTGGGTAGCCGGTACGGTAAAAGGTATGAGGGGTGAGGGGGACGGGAAGGCTTATGGGCGATGAAAGGGAGTGGAACGAGGGGTGGAAGAGAGTCATGGGGCAAGGTCACATAAGTGTTTGTGGCAATCTTCCACGTGTTATTGGTAGTGAGCTAGCTTAATTGGTGCATATGAGCGAGAGAGAGAGGAGACAATGATTGACCAAGTGCGGGTCCTCGTGACCTAGGGGCAGCATGCCCCGGGGGAAGTCGGGAAAGAGACGGCGACCTAAATGAGTCACCAAACCCCCACAGTGTATGGAGGTCAAGGTTCCCCCCCGCACTGAATTAAACCGTTGAGTAACAAAATAAGCAATGTTAAGCACAAATGGTCGGCGACTATCAATGTTTAAGTAGCCAGCCAAAATAGATAGCTCCTCGGTGTTGACATTGTTTGACTCCTTTCTGGCAAAAAGTGTACCGCCAATAAGGCGGAACCAATAACGGACCGGTGGATGGTGAACAAATTTGCCCCGTTTCCGCCCCTCAAAATGGTCAGACAAAGCAGCCCACATGGATTCAATAAGCTTACGGGGGCAGTGTAGGGTCCGTCATTATGGACACTAAGATGGGCGCCAAATTCAGCAAGAGTCCAAGCAAAATTAGTGTTAAACAGTCGAAAGTGGACACAAACACTATCCCGGTCATTATCATAGTCGCCACCATAAAAATGAAAACTGCTAAAGAACTCAAGGGTAAGTGACTGAAAAGTGAATTCTCGTATAGTCACAAGGCTAGACATATCGTTACCGTTAAGAATTTCGACTACCGACTCGTAGATACCTAAAGCGAGGAGACCGTCACAGTCCAAAAATCGCGTTGGAACGATAGGGTGTTCCGAAAGTGACTCAAATAGCTCCTTTTGATCGGTAGATGAGAAAATTATCTCGGGGTAGTCGGGTAGACTACCTATTGGTTCAAAAACTACCAGATCTGAGTGTGTGTGAAACGGGTCGGGCGCTGTATCTGGCTGACTTTGTGAGGATTTTCCTTGAGATCTTCTCCTCTTGATTCTGTCCATCCTATAACATCACACAAGATAAGCAATTAGTAAACAGATGGGATTTTTAGAAAATCCCCAAGTTGATTTTAAGAACCCTAATTTTGACATGAATGGATCAAATTCAACCCAAAAATCAGAAAAAAGGGCAAAAGAGAAAAAGTATACTTGTGTGAGGGTGAAACGGAAAGAAAACAAAGCACAAATAGGAGCCTTCAATGGGGGAAACTGTCGGTGGTGTGGTTTAGGGAAGAAGATGAAGTATAAAGAAGTAGGTTGCAAATGGAAAAGAAAGAGAGAAGAAACTCCCTTATAGTTTGCTGAATCCCGCGACTTAGTCGATCGACTAAATGTTATGGTCGATCGACTATTGTCGAACCTGATGCAGTCGATCGACTAAGTAGGTCGGTCGATCGACTTTTTCTCTGAGAACACCTGTCGATCGACTTAATACAAAGTCAGGTCAGCTTTGTTCGTCTTAGACGTACAACTTAACTTCGAGTCTTCTCCGTTGCATTTGAAAATACGCACAACACCACCATACAGATACAAAGCGTTCACCCTAAATGTTCTTAAGACACACTAAAGCAAACCAAAAAGTTCAAAATTTGAAAAATAAATAAAACAACCACACAACCAAAACGGAAAGTCTTTCCTGAATTACAAAGTGATTACAAGCCGGGTTGCCTCCCGGTTAGCGCTGGTTTATGAGGTCCCTCTCGGCCTTGATTACCTCAGACTTCAGTTTCGGAAATTGGGTCGAAGTACAGAACTTCAACCTGCCCAATAAAATCGTCGGTCTCATGATAGTGTTTGACTTGATGACCRTTCACCTTGAACCTTTCTMCCGCGGAGTTCTCTMACTCAATCGATCTGAACTTGAAAAAATTGGTCACCGTATAAGGACCACTCCACCTGGATTTCAGCTTACCAGGAAATAAGCGGAGTCGGVCGTTAAACAVCAACACCTTTTCTCCAGCTTTGAACTCGCGCGGTATGATTCTCTTATCGTGCCACCTCTTTDTCTTTTCCTTGTAGATRYGDGCATTGTCATAAGCATTCATCCGAAACTCTTCTAGCTCATCTAGCTGAAAAAGACGTTTCTCACCACACAGTTTAGTATCAAAGTTCAGCTCACGAATAGCCCACCAAGCCTTATGTTCTAACTCAACTAGTAAATGACTAGATTTGCCATAGACTAAAAAATATGGAGAAGTACCAATGGGTGTCTTGAATGAAGTCATGTATGCCCATAAGGTGTCATCTAGTTTTAGACTCCAGTCCTTCCGTGATTTAGACACAACCTTAGATAAAATCTCTTTAAGTTCTCGATTGGAAACTTCTACCTGACCACTAGTTTGAGGGTGATACCCCAAACCTCTACGATGTTGGACACCATACTTAGCCAGGAGAGGAATGAGTTGTTTTTCCTTAAAATGCATCCCCCCCATCACTAATGATGACCCTAGGGACACCAAAACGAGGGAAAATGACCTTTTTAAACAGCTTAATCACGGTCTTAGTATCACAGTGAACTGAGGCAACGACCTCAACCCATTTAGACACATAGTCTACAGCTACTAGAATATACCTGTTACTTTTGCTGGACGAGAATGGTCCTTGATAATCGATGCCCCAGACATCGAAAATCTCGACCTCTAAAATACCAACCCGAGGTATCTCATACCTTCTAGAAATGTTTCCCGTCCATTGGCACGCATCACATCCTGTCACAAATAATTTAGCATCAGAGAACATGGATGCCAAATAAAAACCGGATTGAAGTACCTTAGCCACGGTCCTGGATGGACCGTGGTGACCACCATATGGAGAAGAGTGACACGCTTCTAGGATAGCCTTGGTCTCCCACTGCGGTATGCACCGTCTATAGAGACTATCCGTGCATTCCTTAAATAAATAAGGATCATCCTAGAAGTATTGCCTCACGTCATGAAGGAACTTCTTCTGTTGGTAAGACATATCCGGAGGTAGTAAATTACCTACAATGAAATTAGCAAAGTTAGCATACCAAGGATTTTCTGGAGTAGTAATGGCAATAAATACATCATCAGGAAAATAATCATTGATGGGGAGAGTATCTCCCTCATCCTGTAGTGGAAAACGAGATAAGTGGTCAGCAACTGAATTCTCAGCTCATTTCTTATCTTTAATCTCCAAATCAAACTCCTGAAGTAGGAGTATCCATTGTAGCAGTCTTGGCTTAGTCTCCTTCTTCACAATAAGGTATTTCAACGCCGCATGGTCAGTAAAGATAGTAACTTTCAAACCCAGCAAATAGGATCGAAACTTCTACAAAGCATAGACCACTGCTAGCAACTCCTTTTCCGTGGTAGAATACTTCACCTAAGCCTCATCCAGAGTTCGGCTCGCATAGTAGATAACACTCAAAGCTTTCTCCTTCCTTTGACCTAACACCGCGCTAATAGCATAATCACTGGCGTCACACATGATCTCAAAAGGTAGCTCTCAGTCGAGCTTGAATGATCGGTGTTGTGATCAGAGCTTGCTTTAACCTATTAAAAGAAGAAAGGCATTCATCAGTAAAATTAAAGGGGACATCCTTCAACAACAACTGTGTAAGTGGTTTAGCAATTTTAGAGAAGTCCTTGATAAATCGCCGATAAAAAACAGCGTGACCAAGGAAACTCCTCACTCCTTTAACATTAACAGGAGGAGGAAGCTGGTCTACCACTTGCACTTTTGCTTTATCAACCCGGAGGCCCTTATCAGAAACCAAATGTCCTAGGACACTCCCTCATTGACCATAAAATGACATTTCTCCCAGTTCAAAACCAGGTTAACCTCAATACATCTCTGCAAAATCTTATCAAGGTTAGTCAGACAGTCATCAAAACTATTGTCATACACGCTGAAATCATCCATGAATACCTCCATAATAGACTTAATATACTCAGAAAATATCCCCATCATACACCTTTGAAAGGTGGCAGGGACATTACATAGACAGAATGACATCCTGCGATAAGAAAAAACACCATGGGGACAAGTAAAAGTAGTCTTCTCATGATCATCAGGATGGATTGGGATCTGAAAGTACCCCGAATAACCATCTAAATAACAGAAAAACTTAGGGGAGGGTAAATGTTCCAGCATTTGATCAATAAACGGGAAGGGGAAATGATCTTTTTTAGTGGCTGTATTCAATTGTCTGTAATCAATATACATCAGCCACCCAGTTACTACTCTAGTTGGTATTAGTTCATTCTTATCGTTTTTTACCACTGTAGTCCCTCCCTTCTTTGGGACTATATGAACGGGGCTGACCCATTTTGAATTACTAACCGAATAAATAATACCGACGTTAAGGAGTTTCATCACCTCTTTTATAACCACTTTCTGCATATTTTGGTTCAGCCTACGCTGACCCTGACGACAAGGTTTAGCATCTGACTCTAACTCAATCCTATGCATACAAATATCAGGACTGATGCCCTTAAGNGTTCAGCCTACGCTGACCCTGACGACAAGGTTTAGCATCTGACTCTAACTCAATCCTATGCATACAAATATCAGGACTGATGCCCTTAAGATCGTGAAAACTATAACCCAAAGCTCTTTTGTTCTGTTTAAGGACAACCAATAAAGCAGAAAGTTGGTTGTCTATCAATTTAGCAGCAACAATGATTGGGCACTGTTCAGTCTCATCCAGAAAAACATACTTAAGATGAGAGGGGAGAGGTTTCAATTCGAGAACCTTTACCTCAACAACATAAGAAGTATCCACCAACCTTTGTACATGTTCTCCCTCGGCAGTAGTGAGATCACGACCACCCAAAGTAGTGAGATCACGACCACCAACCTTCTAGCTTACTCACCATCAAAGCCTCTAATGGGTCCCTTAATGAGGGACCTAACCTTACATCATAAACCAACTCATCAATGATATCAATAGCATAACAAGTGTCTTGAATCATAGGCCGTGCAAGGGTTCTAGCTAGATTAAAAGTCACTTTATTGTCCCCTACCTCAAGAGTCAAGCGTCCGTGCTTGACATCAATGATAGCCCCAGCTGTATGTAAGAATGGTCGACCTAGAATGATGGGAATCTGGGTGTCTTTGGCCATATCTAAAACAATGAAATCGACAGGAATAAAAAAAATTCCTATCTTAACTGGGACATCTTCCAGGACACCTAGGGGTCGCTTAACCGAACGGCCAGCCATTTAGAGGGTCACATTAGTCACTTTGAGAGGCCTCATGTTCAGTTTCTCGCAAACTGAATAGGGCATAACGCTGACGCTGGCACCTAAATCACATGGGTGCCTATGGTACATGGAATGGAGAAACTACCCGTATCCTTCAACTTGGGTGGAGATTTGCTTTGTAAGAGTGCACTACACTCTTCTGTAAAAGCKATGGTCTCTATCTCATTAACATTACGCTTACGTGTTAAAACATCTTTCATAAATTTAGCGTAAGAAGGTACCTGAGTAATGAGTTCGGTGAAAGAAACAGTTACCTGAAGGTTTTTGACGACCTCCATAAACTTACCAAACTGCTGATCTACCTTGGTATTCTTAAGGCGCCCTGGAAAGGGAACCTTGATGACAACTTGCGGCTCTGCAACTTTCTTCTTCCCTTGGTCATAAATGGATGCCTTATTAGCAGTAGAAGGCATCCCATCAGTACCCGACGAAAAATTTACATCTCCGTCAGAAGAATTAGTCGATTGATTTACGGTGTTAGTCGATCGACCAGCAACTTCAGTCGATCGACTAACAGCTTCTGTCGATCGACCGACTTCAGTTTTCCCAGCATTGTCAACTTCAGTGTTAGTCGATCGACCTACAGTGCTTGTCGATCAACTAACCTCAAACGGTACAGTAACTGGTTCAACAGATTTTTCCGCCGCAACCTCGTCCGACTTCTCATCACCAACATCAGCAGCTAATGGGGGCATCTCTGGTCCGTCATAGGTAAGGCCGATTCGCAAATGGATCGCATTGGCGTATCATGTGGTTTTTCGGGCTGAGAGGGCAAAGCACCCGGTTGTCTACTATAACCTTGACTCGATAACTGAGCAATTTGGTTATCCAACATCTTGTTGTGAGCCATTAACTGGGTAATGAGCACCTCTTGCGTTTGAGATGCTGCCATCTATTGCTGCAACGTAGCTTTTATCTCCGACATATTATTGTTCTGGGCTTGTTGAGGAGGTTGAAACTGTTGACCTCCCTGATTCGCCCTTTGATAATTACCTTGCTGTGACGAGCGATTTTGGGGGATCACATAGGAATTTACTTGGGATTGTTGTGGCGCAGGGGTAGGATTAAGGACATTTTGACTACGATAAGAGAAGTTAGGATGCTCCCTAGTTCTCTCATTGTAGAAGTTTGAGTACGGCGTACCCTATTTAAAGGATTGAAAGGCATGAACTTGCTCCATACCACTCATACATTCCACTCAATTGTGTCCCGCGACACCACATCGTTCACAAGGGGTCTCCTGTTTGATCATAGCATGGACCGGTTGCTGATTTACCAAAGATTGGGAGGTCTTTAACTGAGCAATCTGAGCAGTAAGAGCTTCCAATTAAGCTACAATAGCTCCATCTGACCCATTACCTCTCGTACTCCCCCTAGGATTACCATACTCGTCTGTATGTGTAGATATTTCTTCAATTATCTTCCAAGCCATATCATGATTTGTGTTGTTATGAAATCTCCCATTCGCGGAGGAATCTAGGAGTGCCCGATGATCGTCAAACAACCCATTGTAGAAGTTGTTACACACGTACCATTTCTCGAAACCGTGGTGAGGAACAGACCGGATTATTCGTTTATATCGAACCCAAGATTCATTCAAATTCTCCGTCGGACTTTGCTTGAAACTAATGATCTGGTTTCGTAATGCGTTAGTTTTCTGAGGTGGAAAGTACCTCTTATAGAATACAAGGGCCAATGAATTCCAATCTGTAATACCTTGAGCTTCCATATCAACATCACGAAGCCACTCAGCTGCCCCATTGATAGGTCGTCACTAACCTATGCAAAAATACCCTAGCGGTACAACACAAGAAATGTAGTATGTAGGGGTCGAATCCACGGGAGGCGGTTTA
>VHZZ01000330.1:37614-48192 GCA_009801015.1 Silene noctiflora
TTTACGAAAATAATATTTAAAAATCATATTTACCGTAATTAATTATGAAAAATAGTTTAAAATCGGAATTAATTATAAAAATAGTCTATAAATATCAATTTATTATTCTCGGGTGTTACAATAGGGGTCATGGCTTGGGGTCACGAACGACCTTTGACAAAGCATTGTAAAACCGTGATAACTTCTTCGTATGAGCTCGGAATGACATGGAACTTGTTAACCTTGACTCAGAACCTCTAAATTATCATGACACACCATCTCAAGCTCCAATACTCATCACATAGCTTCGTCTTGCTCGGGATTCTTCATAGTATAGTAAAAATGACGGAAAACCGCTACAATTCCTACAAAAGACATTAGAGCACAATAATACCATCCAAGGCGATATTAGCTCAAATAATCGCTCATAGGAGCGGAAAATTAATATAAACCGAGCTAAATATGGGGAGAAAAGTATATATAAAATAAACGTATCAAACTCCTCCAAGCCAAACCCTTGTTTGTCCCCAAGCAGGCACACAAAATTGTAAATGACAAGGACAAGGGTACGAGCAACAATCATCTAAATGCAAATCCCATTAATAAATTTAAAAGCACAATGAATCAAATCCTGAAACAAGATGCGCATAGAGAAAATACAATACATGGATGAGATTTACACGACGACGCAGCATAAAGGATTTCTAATGGACATTTCAACTCTTGCATGATCTTAAATGACATCGGACTCCTCACGGGAAAACCCTCACACTCATAAAATGAACATGGTAATATATGTGAATAAGACACTCTCTTATCTACGATTCAAGAGAATGCACCCACAATTTAGTATGGTAAACATTCCAAATCCCACATGACAATGGTAAACAAGAATGCACAAATAGAAGCCAAGAGAAGAGATAAAAGAGGCTAGGGGTAATGGGTAGAAGGTGGACAAACGAGTTTGGATATGTGGTGCTAAGGTCAAGCTAACAACCATCCAAATAAGTAAAGAGTGCTCAATAATCCAACACAAACCTTATGGCAATAACACATTGAACCAAAGCAGCATATGGCTCAAATTAAGACTTAAGAACGCAAAAATGAACTTCCCAATTGATACTTTTGTAATCCGTAGAAAGGTACTAAAATTATTAATCAAGAATAGTGGACGTAGGCTTCAACGTGTAAAGCTGAACCACTTCAAATATCGCGTGTCCTTTGCATCTCTTTCTTTCATTTTTTTTATTTTTTTTATTTACATATCACAAGAAATCGAGTTAGTTGAATTTAATCAATAAATTCATACTAATTACTACATACGGATAAAATCGAAAAAGTGGGCATACTCAATTCAATAAGCCCGCTGCGGAGGACTCAACAAGTGGTATCAGAGCCGGTGGTTCGGCTGGGGATCACAAGGTGCGATGTGGTGACGGTGCTCGAGATGACGCGGAGTAGCGTCGTGGTTGCAAAGTAGCACCACCGTTGGACTCTCTCCCTTAGTTGACCAGAGATGCGGATTAGCATCGCGCGGAGTAGCCTGGTCGGCCTGACACAGGGTTGTGTCGGGTGCGGAGTAGCGCCAAGTGAGGGGGAGTTTCAGCATACACATATGTGAAAGAGGGAGATTGTTGAGGTCTATTCCCATATGTGTGTGAGGGAGATTATCCCACATCGGTAGAATAATTGTGAAGAGGCTAACTTATAAGTTAGTGGGCTACTCCTCCTATCACCTATTGGTTTTAGGATGGAACCTCACTTGCTTATGGGCCAGTCTTATTCACCTAATTCTATAAGCCCCCTGCGGAGGACTCAACAACTTTGTTCAAATGACATAGGAAGTGAAGTATGATGTTATTCTTGTTAAGTAATGACCTTTTATGCTTCATATGTGAGTCCCCTTTGGTTTGTTTACGTTTCATCTCATGTTTCGTAATGCTTGACTCATATTGTTATCATTTGCTTACATTTCATTCAAGTAACTTATATTTGAGTTATGAATCATTCTTTTTTGTTTAAATTGTATGAAATGACATATATTACCTCTTTTGATCCATGTGAGTTTGTCATGTTGCTAAATTCATGTGTATCTTGTCTTACGCCCCACTTGAGTTGTTTGCCAAGTGTGGGTTCATTCTTATCTTTTCCGCCTCCTTCGGAATGTTTATCGATTGTGGGGTACTCGACTTCCGTTTGTTGATCGAGTCTTGGATGAAAAACGTTTATCGCATGTTGTTCGGGAAACGTTTTTTTCGAGAGTCTGGCCAGGTTTAGACTAGGACCGTTAGTCCTACTAAGAGGAATTTGAGTCTAGAATAGCAAGGATGTGGTATGTGACTTGAATGATTGCTCATGCGAATTCTCATTTGATCCCGCTCTTGTGGTTTGCTTATTAACTTGAATTGCTTATTTTTGTATATCACTGGTTATATATATGACTTCATTGGCATTGTTATGGAAAGTATTCGCATATTCTTTTATGTTTGTTTAATTGAGATCTCTTTTATGTTCTTTTTTACTAAATGTGGTTGGGAGAACCTTGAGTTACTCCCCACTGACTGTGGCGTTCACGTTTACATGAAAGACAGAATTGAAGTTTACAGACGAGCTGTTCACAAATAATTTATCCTGAGCAAACTGTACATCGGAAATTTTTACAAACCGGCTGACAGATTTAGTAGATTTCTCAATCGGTTTTGCCAAAAATTCTAAATTACTCATAAAATCTCAATGAACGATCCAAGATCTAAAATTTTACACACACATTAATATTCTAAGTCTCTGCCATATACTAAATTTTTGAAAATTAATAATTTGAATTAGTATTTTAAATATAATTAAAACAGTTCAGCATCACTATGATCGCAAAAACCGTATCAACACTATAAAATCCGAAATAAATACTATAACTCTAAAGTAATTACCACGAAAATTCATGGTACCTTAAAATCAATTATTCATTCCATAAAAATAATTTATAAAAGTTTAAAACAAAAAAAAAAACAAATTATTAAAAACCTAATATCAAAACATAAAAAAAATATATATCAATTAAATAAATTCTCAATTGACAAAATAAAATATGCATAGTCAAAAATAATATAAAAACACCGTAGAACCATATTCCAATTATTTCGAAAATTATATGTGAGTATAAATCATCATAAAATATTAAAAAATCAATAATACATGCAACTACAACAAGTAAATCATGTAATATCGAGTAATGTCGAAGTTACCTCTATTCGCTATCCAAGTGGATGTCGTACTCGTCTTTGTAAGCGTTCTCTTGATAGCCTTCAAAATAAACATTATACATATGAATTAATCACATGTTTGTTAAACTAGAATAACAATTAGCAAAAACTAATGAAGGATAGTCAATTATCCTTAGAATAAGACTAGAAACGGAGGATTCGGAGCAAGAAAAGATGAACAGATATTGTCAAAGATAGGAGGAATGGAATAAGAAGGGTTTTAGGTTTTTTTTTTTCCTTTTTTTTTTATTGTCAAAGATAGGAGGAATGAAATAACCTAAGTTAGGAGAGTTTAAGAGAGAATAAAATGAGAAAATAAGAATAATAAAATCTTATTGTTAGCTAGCAGCCAAGCAAGCAGCCACCAAAAAAAAAATCTTCTCCAAATTTTTAATAAGTGAGATGATGAAAGATAAGATGTTAACAATTATCATAAATCTTAAAATTAATAAGAATAAAACCAATTTGCAAAATAACTTGTATACTTATCGAAATGCATGGTTCCTATAGCAATGGGCCAAAAAAATCCATTTCCCATATTGCTTATAAAAAGGTATCATTTAAATAAAAATCAGGTTGAGAAGAAATCGGGCTGAAATAATACTTAAAACGGAATTAAGTCAATGATTTAACGAAATCGATAAATTAAAATTAAAACGTTAAATCTTATAATTAAAATTAAAATAAAAGAGACTAAAAAATTTACGGGTGTTACAGAACTCCTTTCCGAAATTCACCGTCTTGTGGAAACTCCGTCTCGAGGAAAACTCCGGAATAAATAAAAATTGACTACTATAATAAAATTACATAATTATTCCAATTATACAATAATAAAAATAAAAATAGACTATTAATTAATTAGAAACCCACGATACGGGATCGTATTTAAATTACAAATTAATCGATATTCCCTTTCATTACGGGTAATACCGATTTCTAACTATGACCATACAAGGTAAAATTACATGTTTTAATGTAAAATAAAATTCATTCATCAATATGAATAAAAATATGCATTAAATTATACAAAGACATGCCAAATCATCCTAACTTACCAACAATTACGACAAGAGCTCGGTTTTACGGAATCGGCCATTTTTAAACATTAAAAATTCCATAATAAACTCTTAAAACATTTTTAAGATTAACCAATTATACTAATCTTATCTCAACCCAAAAATTACTCCCCACTAATTATTTGGTGATTAATTTAGTTAAATTGGTTATAATAGCCAAAATTACCCTTAAAATCATAACTTTTAAGTAATAAAATCAATTTAATCATAACCCTTGTTTGAGAAAAAATCCACCCCACATTCTGAAGCTGACGTGGCGACATATAACTAGGCCAGCAACAGTTGTGGGAACAACTTGCGAAAAAGGGAAATATCTCTAGTACCTGCAGAGAAGGAACAAAGGTACCTGCAGAGAAGGAACAAGGACCAGGTCAAAGTCAACATAACAACCCCCATAAAAATAGGACAGTTGAGCATCACAAGGGGGAATATTCCGAAGAGGAGCCTATCTAGGGAAGAGCCTATAAATACCACAACTGAAGTGAAGCAGCGGATCATTCCAACAACACACATTCCCAGTCGTTCACATTAGAGATTATCAACTTATTAAGTTAGCTTTAGTCACATCATTGTATTTTCCTTCAAGTTTTACTTTCGCCATTGTTCCTCCTCAGCGCCCACAAACAGTTATAGTGCATATATTGGCGGGATACCGACACCCCTCCCCCGCGGTTTTTCCCACATTCGGGTTTTGTGCGTCACCAATCTCTTTGTGTCATTCTACTTTCTTGCACTTTTTCTTTCATTATTGTTTTCTAACTTGCTGAGTGTTGTCCCGTATTAGATTTCCAATTGACCATTTAGACTCACCCTCGATTTAATCGGTAGTAGGTAATTTTTTACCAAAACATTTTAGAGCCCACCGTGGGGCTAAGTGGTCAAAGTTTTTTTAGTCAACCTAACGGTATACTCAGCATGTCAGGACCCAGCCAGAGCACCTCTGGAGTTCAAAGCCCTGCAGTCAGCATCCCCGGTTCCACTTCAGGAATATCAAGTTCCGGCACGCAGTCTCCCACTGTACGACCATCCACAGCAACGGCGGGAGTGGCAGTCGTGCCAACCACTTACGCAACAACCAAGGCGGCCGTCATGCCATCAAAGCCCTTGCAATCGTCCAAAAACTCGGGCCGAGGGATATCTAGCCAGGCCAAGATTGGCAGCCCGGTGAGGATGGAGTTGGGAAAGGCACCAATAATCCCCACGGGATTGGGAGCCCTAACACCTCTGGCCCCTCAACCCCCTGTGGGGACACAGCCCGATGTGGTGCAGCAGCTTCTCAAGGGAATGGAGACCCTGCATCGTGCAGTAGAAGGCATGCAGAAGAACAATCGAGCCCTATGATATTTCCAATCATATTGGGAGCAGTTGTTTACATGTTGTGTTTCGGATTCACGCGGGAGACGGGACGAGTTCCGGACTAGGAGTCGAGTTGCATAGTTGATAGATGACATAGTTGAATTGTATAATGTATAGTTTACTTTGTTGTTCATTTATTCATCATTTAATTCACTAAACAGGTTGTTTATATAAAGTGTTTCTTATTCGTAATTCCGATTTCACTGTCTTGGGAAACCGAGATGGTGACATCTTCCGATTACTTTGGCCGGGTAAGAAGGGGGTGTTACAAAAAATCAGTGTTGTACAAATCGTGTTGCTTGATCTAGAAAGAGAGGCTTGCTCGATCGAGCACCCTTGACTCGACTAAGTTATTCAACTGCTCGATCGAGTTGGTCGAATCAGGAGCTATTCTTAATCTGGCACAATTTTCTCGTAATTTACACAATGGGTTACTCGATCTAATAGCTTGAGTGTATTAGATAGACCACCCTAGCTATTTAATACGAGTTATTACACCCGTAATCGACTTCCGATCACGACGATTCCTTGAACATAGATGAGACGGCATCGCACACTGACCATGATAATCTAAAAACCCATCACTCTCAATATCAATTTCTTAATATCCATTTATCAATACCAAATTCTCATATTACCAGACACAATCAAGACACCAACAGTACCATTCTTTACTAAACAAGATGGTCTCAAGACCAACAGAGCCCAACAATATTCGACTGACGCAAAACATAACCAGCATATTTAATCAATATACAAAAGATAGTAAGGATTCACCATTACCTGGATAACACAGATTTTGGCACAATAAGATCATAAGAACTCTTCTTAATTATGAAGTTGGAACTTACAAGTAACCTCTTTAGTAGTCTTCTTCTTCTTCAAAGAAATAATCTAAAAAATATAAAATATACATCAAAATCTTCCTTACTAACCCTAAGCCATGACCTTTCTCTAATGCAATGCCTACCTATCCCTAAGCATGCCTACTACTTAGATAAGTTACGACCTAACTCTTTTCTATGGTTTAAAACCTCGATCTTTAACTTACTGGTTTCCAAAACGGCACCGTCTCACTAAAAAATTCGTTCTTATATCATCACAACTTCAATTAATATAAGGGTCGCGGAGAGATGAGTTCCGAAGCGGCAACTTCTGGGGCGGTCGGACTGACTTTTTAGTCTCTCGTGAAAGGCCGATCCTGGGTTGGGGGTAAAAATGCTCGGGTGCAGGTTTCACAGCCAATGGGGTTAGAACCCTAAGACTCTTAGCTATAAATTTTATCTAATGACGTTTTAACAAATTCTCAATTTATCTTAGGCTTTTATGCCAATCTCTACGGACTGATGAATTTCGCCACATATAAAGTATTAGCCAATTAAAAACATTTAGAGAATAGTTTTAAAGTAATTCAAAGTTATAACATTAACTAGACTTAATGAACCTAATGTGTGAAAAGACCTAACTCTATTTCAATCCATAATTTAGGTTTTACATTAATCGTTATAGAGTTAACAGATTCGCAGGATTTGGCGCCTAATTGCTTGCTTACCGCGACCCTTCGTCCCGACCATTGTTGCACAACAACCATGCCCAATTATGGGTCCACTAAAAAAAGGCCGGCTATCAGAATCTAAAGGAATCGGTAAATCAAGTCCTTCAACCTGCCATCATAATCGATAGGTTCACAAATAATGTACCTAGAACAATGTCGAAGGAATATGGCTACGAAAATTTATATTCATAAACTAGGTTTGGAAATAACTAGAGCCTACGATAAAATTTTCGCAAAATCTCATCATAAACTCGTCAATACAGTTGTACGAATCTATAAATTGCGTGATTGATTTCTCTTAACCTAAATATGTTTTAATCAATCTAAAAAAGATTAGGCACGACTAATCAAACTAAATCTAAGCAAATAAGACTAATAAGTAGATTAGAAACTTACTTGGTGGTGGTGAAAGAAGGATTAAGGTTGCCTCTTAGGATTTTAGATGAGTAAAAATGTAGAACATAAAGGGTTTTATGATGTAAGGTTAGAGAGTTATATAGAAATAAGGAGGCTTCCAATAAATTTTTTTTTTCCTTATTCCAATTTCCGAGTCCTCACTATCAACTTTCCTAATTTCCACAAACTATAGCTAGTAAAATCCCGAGTATTACACCATCCCCGCCCAAACCCCCTGTACCAAACCACAATCACGAACAAGATGTATGTTTGTTTCTTCTGCACTAGCGCACATAGGACAAGTAGGATCGATCCCCCCCTCCCCCCCCAACCCGTGTCAAGATGTTCTTGTTCGTCGCTAGAGCATAGTTACACACTTACACAATTGCTAAATAAACATTTTGATGCGAGGCCAAACTGTTCTTCCGTATCTTGTTCCAAAGCCATTTCTCATGTTCCATACTTGATTGTTCTGTCGTTATTTACGTACTCCATACTAGCATTTTATAGGACGATCGAGTAGAGAATTACCGTCCTTCTCGAACTCCCAAAACCACGAGTCATTGTGTCTATTTGGGCTAAGGCGGATTGAAGAGTCAGAAACGGGGAGCATCTAAGAGGGGAAAAGGGTAAATTAGGTGTCTATTTAAAACTTTAAGCTTAATGGAAGTTTCTTTTAAATTCTTAGACACTGTAGACAACATTTAGATGACAAGAGAAGTTGATACTTAGAAGTATTGAGTTAAAAGTATGCAACAGTCACAGTGTAATCAATAGTTGCTTTTGTAAATGTATCTAGAGTTAAAGTGCAGCGGAAATAAAATGTAAATAGACAAAACGCAATGATGTTTCTAAAACTGGTTCGGACACTACTCTACGACCTTCGTCCATCATTATTTTATTGAACGGTTTAGAAATAAAATCATAAAACTAAAACCCCGAACAATAAAACAACTCCCCAACCTACTCCAGTTACTATTTGCTTAAAGATACTCTGCTCCAAGACTTCTGCTTTGGGCTACTCCACCGAAAGACTCCGGTGCTTAAAGCTGCTTCGCAATAAGATTTTGTTTGCTTAGAATAACTCTATCCTAAGACTTGGGTTTGATTCTATCTCGGTTTGTTACAAGACTCACGAATCTCATATTTGTTCACACCTTAAACGGAGGAGATAACGTTTAAGTACCAACACGAGATCATCGAACAAAATAAATATCTAGTGAAATGAACTAGATTTTTTAAAAACTTAACAAATGATTTTACAAAATGTTTTAAGATATGAAATGGTAAACGATTTTGCAAAGATGATTTATTCGATTAAAGCGTAAAGTCTTTTTCATTTAAATCTTTGTTGTTGCACACTTGTCCAAATGAAATTAGCATGGTATTTATAATATCCAAGTAGTGTATACTGCACACATTAAAACATCACACAATAATTATAGTCTAAGTGATAAATATCGTAAACAATTGAAGCTTGAGCAACACTAGCAAACTAGTAGAATTATTGTCCAAGTAAAAACGAGACCTTTATGCAAGAAATCAGTTTACTTGCGCAAGTAATCTAATTTAATTGCCCAAGTAATCTTGTTGCCCACACACATACACACAAATATTGGTTAACTTTTTGATCAAGAAATAAGCTTATTTGGTGGTGTTTATGGGAACCATAAACATTGCTAATAAACATTGCCAAATATTTAAAAGTAAATAACTCATTTTTGGTAAGTTGTTTTTTTTATGCAAGTAAACTCTTTTGTAGGACATAAAAAACTTTCTTCTTATTTTAAATCATCAAACCAAATTTTCTGAAATGCCTAAGGTTGATCGAAAGTTCGGAAATCAATTTTCAAGAGTTTAAACATTTACGAAATATTTCTTTCAAAGACGAGCTGCAAACCACAGGTCCACAGTGGACTGCACTGTTGATTTTGAAATAATTAGCACTTATTCGAGTTTGATTAATCTTAATACAACCCCATGACTCTATCTATAACATTCTTTATTTTTGATCATTCTTGTGCAATCTTAATTGACGATTAGTGCTTCCGAGCTACAAGATTAAAACTGAAGAGGCACACGATTAAATAAACAATGAGATTAATTTGTTTTAGGCATCATCAACTTTAAATTATCAAATTGGATCTTAACACAAATAATAAGTATATGGTCTTATTCAAACGACATAAATAATCTCCTAATCTTCGACCGATCCAAGTACACACCATTATTTACAACCAGTATCGCAACCAACATCCTTTTTATCATTGTCAAGTTTAGACGATATGACCCTTCTTATTTGTGTATTTGGTATCCATGAGTCCAGCTACACACCAGTGCTAAGTCCATCCCTATCCTCCATCTCACACCGCCTCTAATCTTATCATAAGCCTCAATTATCCCCCGCCATGTATAGCTTGGGTTGTCCTGCACCCGCATTAAGGAAATCGGTAGAAGCAAAATACTTCGCCTCCATAATTCTCTCCCATAAACAATGTCTATAGGCCAGTAGCCTCCATGTTAATTTACCCAACAACGACATATTAGAGTGGTGAAAATCACGAAATCGCATACCATCCCTGCACTTTGGTTCAAACATTTTAGCATAGTGGTTGTTTATCCATTTTAACATACTAAATTTAGAAAGAAAATAATTAATTTGAAAAAAATAACAATAAAAGTGAAATTGAGAGAATACTAAAAATGTATTGTTTATTTTTACGCAGCCCTAATTTTAATGCTATTGCACCCTTAAGAGTTAGGACTCTACCATAGAACTTCCTAATTAAGTTTGGATTGTTTTTTTTATTTTTATTATAAATTTTAAAATAGGACGATCTCGCACTGCGAGACTCTCACTTTTAGACTATGTATATCAACAATTTTCATAACATGGGTGTTATGATTTTTATATTAATATTTTTACTATTTTATTCTTCTTCCACTTTAATAACAC
>VHZZ01000330.1:218260-231689 GCA_009801015.1 Silene noctiflora
GTTGCAATGAGCTAATGCAACAAGACTTTATGTAGCACTTTATTAAGTGTTGCATAAACTCTATAGCAACATTTATATGACATTATGCAACAATAGTAAAGTGTTGCTACAGAATCACAATGTAGTAGTGACTAACTAAATAAATATTACATTATCTTCACTAACTAAATAAATATTACATCATTTTCGCCTAGATAAGGGTTATGTATAATACCCGGAAACACATACAACATCCAATAAATGAGTCTTTACTTATAAATATCGTCATGAAATAAGTACCAAATACTGTGTACCGGAGGCATGACACATTTATCATCCACGCATAAACGCACAAAATGATTATATGTAAAAAGAATCCATAGAATACCATTCAGAGTGCGGACACCAGGAGCAGCTCGTAAAGGTAGGTACGTTGAACAACCGGCCCATATTTGTGTGTCATCTCGTAAATATGACAAAGTCACCATACGTATGGTCCAGTTGAACAACGTAGCAAAACCAAATAAATGATGACCTTCCATCCAATTTGGTTTTTGACATGGTCTATGTTTAGCCCATTTGATCCTTCTACAAGCTTTGTTTCGCTTACCGTAGTAAACTTTCACATATAGACAACGTGTTTCAGCTCCCCAAGAAGTAGGTTTCACATCTCGATATAATTTCTTTGATTTTCTGTTCTTGCATGCGAGATTACCTGAAAACCACAGTGACCATCCCCTTCAGGATCAAAAGCATCTAGAAGACCTTCTTTGATCGGAATCGGCACAAACTCATCGTAAATGAAAGCCCCAATGACAGTAGTACAGTCAAAATTTAACTCAAGGGGAGCTCCATCAACTACATTGACAAAAAAAAAAAAAACAATTAACATATAACATTGTATAAATAATTAACACTTTTAGTTTTTAAAAAATAACATAATTTTAAACATGACATACCTCCATCATTACTGGTAGTCATACTTGGGTGACTACGTTTAGCATGTTCTACGCCAGATTTATTACGAATATTGGACTTCCTCGGACGACCACGACTGTATCTGCATTTTCAGGTTCCTCAACGTATGTACAACCTCGTCCACCGGATACAACTTCGAAAATAATGTCTCAATAACATCTCTTTGGACTGAATAATGAGAATTTCGCACTTTATTAAAAAGATCTTCCATTAAAACATTACCGCTAAAACGACGATGAATGAATTCTGTGTAAGCTAACGTTGACCAAAATTCATGAATATCAGTTGGATGAATTCTATTTTCTTCCACGACCACTGCATGTAACCGACAAGCACACAAAAGCTTATGAGTCGTCCACATAACGCAACCACGGTAATCATCCAAGTAGTAACCCAATTTAGTACCCCGAGCATATTCCACTTGCATTGCTTCAATAGACGTTGCAGACACTCTACCGCTCAACATTGAAAATATAGTCCCATGATACAAATTATTGACAACTCTCTTGCTTATAGAATCTTCCAACGTCTTTCTAATTTTGATATGTTGTCCATGCATCATAACATCAGCCCGTTTCCGTAGATTGTCAAGAGTAAGTTCAGTTGAACCTAATCACATCTTCAATTGAGCATGTGTGGATTCAACTCTAGACGTAGTTGTGTTACCAAAATGAAGCACAAATTAGTAAAACATTTGGCAAACAAATGGATATTGTGCCACCATATCAACTGAAGATAACTGATAAGTGCAGGATGAGAATGCCATCTGACAATCATCAAAGGTTTTTGCTTTAATAACTTTCTTCCAATCGCCATGTGCTAACGCTTTCCCAAAATTACCATTCTTTTCCATGTTTGTTGCTTTGGCCTCAACTGCATTGTAAGTATGAAATAGGCACAAAAAATGATGGAAAGTGTGAAATACCTTGTGAATTACACTAATTAGACCGCACTCGTGATCAGTGACGATGAATGTAGGCTTTACATCTGGTCCCAACAATGATTCCAGCCTTCTCAAAACTCAAGTATACTCTTCAGTTGTCTCCCTTTTAATTAACGTGTAACCTATTAAAAAACTTTTTCCAACAGGTATAACGCCTACACATTGAACCAATATAAGGTCGTACTTGTTCGTCTTGTAAGTAGAGTCGATTAGAACAACATGTGGCCACACTTTAAACATTTGCACTGCCTCGGGATGAGCAAACCAAACATGTGTAAGAGCTCTTGTTTCCTCCTCCGCTATGAATTCACTGAGGTAATTAGCTTCAGACGCTAAATGTAACATATATTGCACACTATTTCTCCCATCCCTTTATCCTTTGCACTCAACCGGGCATTTTCATTATAAATTTGTTTTAAAACTAGAGCCGACTGATCGGGAAACCGAAGCGTAAATGCATGTCTAACCATTCCCGGTTTCACATGAGATTGCCGTTGCTGCTTAATAAATTCTTTCTGTTCAACATTTAGCTTTGCTCTTCGCGTATGACCTTCAAGAAACTTGCCAAACCTGTGATTATGAAACCCACACTTCGGCACTACTTCCCACACACCAGAACTTCTATTTACCACCCTTGTTGCAAATGGACATTCGAATTTCTTTGTTTTTGACTTTCTTTGCGATTTATCAGGATCTTTAGCGTGACTTTTGTAAAGTCCAGCACGCTCACATGCAACGATTTTATACGGAGGACGCTTTTCCATATGATACTTAAACTTCTTCAAATGAAACGCTAACTCGTAAGCAATTTCATTACTATGATCGAATGCTTCATCAAAGGTGTTTAACGTGTAATTAAATATGAAATTATCAATATAATCAACACCATCTCCCGCATTTACCTAATAAAATAAAACAAAAGTTAACATAAAAAAACGAAAACACGAACTGGAACGTGTGAAATACACGAACAAGCATGGGTCCATTCGTGTAGATCACACGAATAGGTCTGGGCCCATTCGTGTAATCCAGACGTCTGGGCCAGGGTCCATTTGTGTGATTTGCACGAATTAGCCTGGGCTCATTTGTGTGGTTTACACGTCTGGGCCTGGACTGATTCGTGTTTTTCAGATGTCATCGCCTGGGCCGTTTCATGAATCTCACCCAAATTCGAATTTTCAAAAAATCGTCTACAATAAAAACGCGACAAACTTAAAAAAAATGTGTTGAAAATTATTAAAACGGATTAATACCTCATTTGCAGCTTCTTCAGTGTAATTATATGAACCCGTATTGTTAAAATCGTTTGTAAAACCACTTCCGTCGCCATTTCCGTTAGCAACACCACTACCTTCATCATTTTCGTAACTATAATACGCATCGTAATGTTGATAATGTTGTTCAGCATTCCAATCGTTGTTAAAACGATGTCCGTCATCGTTGTACGAACTACCATTATTGTACGATTCAAATAAATAATCGAAAAAAGGATTACCGTCTTTCATTCAAGTTTATTTAGTAAAGTATTGTTAGAATTTTTTTAGAAAGAAAAGGGCAAACTAGGAATATTGGAAATGAAAATAGGAGCCGTATGAGTTATGACTAAAATAGGGACAGTATTTAGGGGCCGTTTGGTTAGGGGTATTTAGGAAAGGGAAAGGGAATTAAAACAAATGATTCCCTTTGTTGGTGTTTGTTTGCCTTTTTCAATCATTCCCTTTACCCCTCTCTTACCCCTAAGTAACTCTACCTCCTTACCCCTCACCCCCCTAATGAATGAGATTTCATTACCCCTCTTTCCCTCAACCACCTCACTCATCATCAACCACCAYCACCACCACTGCCACCATCACTTGTAACCACCACCACACTTGCCACCACAATCACGACACCACAGCAACAGAGCCACCCCGTCGCCACGTCTCTAAATCCAACACTACCACCACCGCAAGCCGACAACCACTAACAACCCCCGTTACCACCTTTTAACTACCGTTACCACCACCGTGCGAAAGGCGACAAGCCGGAGACATTTTCAACCCATCTACATCGACGCCACTCATACCCCACAACCCCTCACTACCAGTCGAAACCCCTGTCAAAACTCCACCCAAAACCTCTAAAACCGCCCCCACCACTGTAGTATAATACTCTCCCCCCCTAAAAACACCAAATCGGTGGTGAGGGAGTGAACGTCGTTGGTGGAAGAGTTTTTTGAGGCGTTTAATGGTGTTTATGATGGTCGGGTGAGCGTTTAAAATTCGGGGCGGGTTGAGTACTGTGGTGGGGCAGGGGAATCTCCGGCAACGGTAGCAGCGTGCTGGCGCCCGACGGTTGTTGAAGGTGATAGGCGGAGGAGGTCCTACCCATTGCTGGTGGTGTTTGGTAGTTAAGTTTAATAAGGGAATGGTTGGTGTTAATTCMTTTTATTCCTTTGAAACAAACCAAACAATAAGGTAGATTAGAGGTGATCCCTTTCTATTCCCCTTATTTCCCTTTCTTGAATCCATTCCCTTTCCCTTTCCCGAACCAAACGCCCCCTTAGCAATTTTGTATCCTATACTCGCTCAGTATTGCAATTTGCAAATGTATTCCGTATTCAATTAGCGGGGAAAGTCACACAGAGACACCAGACACCAGACACACACGCGCACACATGATGACATGAGCATCCAGGAAAGAGAGAGCTGACATTTTTGAGGATTTAGAATTAGAATTATAGAATACAGATTACATTTTACACATCCATCCTCAACCAAACACTCTATAAGACAAATCCCAGCATAATTAAATTGATTAAATCCCTAAATTTTATCACAATTCAAAATTTATTAATGCTCTGATACCCCACTCTTCTCAGAAAAATCTTTTATCTTGCCCCTTCATATATTCCATACTATAATGCACTTGTTTATTTCAATTTATTCTATCTAATTCCTTTTTTTTTATTAAATCCCCAATTTCTTTTCTCCCACCTTTTATTTAACCTAATTTTGCATCTGGGTCCTTCATTTTTGTCGATTTTTATCACTTTTTACTAATTTTATTATCTGGGTACTGATTTATTTTGTGAAATATGGATTGTTAAGGAGAGATTAGGGTTGTGATTACAAAAAGTTTTGATTTTGGGGGCGTTTTTGTGGATTTGATTTGAGGATTATGAGGAATTTTGGGGGTGCTTTCATAGTTTTAGTAGTAGTATTATTAGCTGAGTTAGGTCGAGTTGACTCAGCTAAGGTTTCCGAGTTGGGTTCTTGCCCTGCTGTTTCAATTACTGATGCGATCTTAGGTTTACGAGATTCGATTTGTCGTCTTCATCATTCTTACGACGTCGCTGTTATTGAGGTAATTTGACTGCTTTCCTTTGTGAATTTTATTTTCCTAGATTAAAAATTCATTATTTTGATTTTTGATATGAATTGATTTAGCTCATGTTGATTATTGAAGTAGGTAAATGATGATGGTTGTGGTGTTAGTGGTGAGTGGGAGAGAGTTTCGGAATCGGTTTCATTCAAGTGTTGTTCATGTGAAACACTCAGATGAGTATAGTTCATTTGATGCTTGCTAGTCGAGGATAGTTATGTCGATTTAGTGTCGTACAGATGGGATTAAGCTGATTTGATAGTGTATCATATATTCATATCCCTTTTAATAACACAAATGATGTATTGATCAAGTGGCACCATGTGAAATTCTTGACTTTTGCTTTTCATTTAATGACGGCTTAAATGGCGAAGATTTGATGTTTGCTAATTAGAGAGGAACTAAATTAGGGATGATATGGGAAGAGCATGTTTACTAAGGTGGCCATAAAATTTTGAGTGTGCAAGTATATGATTCCTTCACCATTTCTGGTCTTAAATTTTGTATGTCGTCTCTGGATAGTTAAAAAGGGAGCTGTCAAATAGTACTTTCTGACAAAACTGTTCATTTTTCATATAGAATGTAACTGAAACTGAATCAAGAATCACATTGCAAATATGATTCTGAACTTTGGCATGTGCAGTTACTTATGACTCCGTCCCATGGTTACCTAATTGTTTATGAATATCGGTCACATTCGTTGAGAACTACCCTCATAGAGTGTATATTATATAAGCCAGTGCCTTTATACTTTTATAGAATATGCTCGAACTGACTCTATTTTGTCGGGGTTTAGCGAATTTGGTAACCCAACTCTCGTAAAGTTTGTCCAGACATGCAACTTCATCATATATGTTGCAACACACATTTGTTAAATTCGCACATCATCAACCTAATTCTCAAGAGTCATGAATGTCCTAGTTGTCTCATCTTGTACTGATAGTAGTACATGACCGTACACGATATGATGTGTGATTTGTTCACTGATGCGGGACGTGTCTGTCACTGTTCTTGCAGTTTAGACATTCTGAATCATCGGATTACTTTTGACCTTTAGACTCCATCCAAAAATTTAGAATTGCAACATATATAAATGACACCAGGTTTTAGGAAAGTCTTGGTCAAGTGAGATTTTTTTTTTCCGAAATTTGAAAGGCATAAAAAGGTAAAGTAGGTGGACCATATAGTTACATGGTTATTTAGTTATTTTGATTCAAATTTGAAGAGTGAAGTTGTCGCTTTACTTGTGAATTCCTGCCTTTGCTGAAAATGGATTGTGTTGCAATTCCAAAGAACTGGTGGGGTACTACATAATTAGGTAAACCTAAATATGTCTATTTCTAAAATGAACAGAGAAAAGGCTTGATCCATCTAGAAATAATCTTCTTTGGACGACATGGTCCTTGTCTCTCATATGCAAGCGAGAGTGCGCGCACACACAGGGATACATGGAATGCGAATGGGGGGACGGGCGTGCTTGGACAGGAGAAGTTGGGAGTGGGGGTTTGTAAAAGGCTTGACTGAGAGAGATTGAGATAAGAAAATGTGAGATTGAGTCTCTGGTGTGTGCCTTCTCTCCGTTCTGATTTCTCGGGAGCCCCCTTGTAAAAAAATGTTTAACTTGCAATCATTTTTCTCTTCTTTTGTAAAACGTTGCATCTCCATGCAACAAGGATTACTGATTTCTAACTTCACCTGGATTCGTTTTTGTACCAATACTATAGTTATATTGTCATTGCTATATTTTTTAGGTTCAATTGGTCCCTGTTATATGATATTCTATTTTTACATCAACCACTCTGCTCATATCGCCCTTTTTTAGTTTTATAAGGCATGTGTCTGTGGTTTAAAATATCGACTGCGACTCCAAAACATGACCGAGCTATCAAGGTTTTGGAGTTCACCGTGATTGCATATTGAGCTGATATTGGCTCTATTCATTGCAAAGTCGTTGAGATCAGGCCGCGACGGCCGACTACGAGATCAAATTCCAAATCGAGATGTAGTTCTTCCATGTGTCCACTACCCTTTTTGCAAGCAAATTTGTGTGTTCAAATGAAAATTGTGTGACTATAATCTATACCAATTCGAAGAGGCTTGATATGTAAAGAGGTAAAAGTAGGGTCTAATGGGTAAAAGGAATGTCATAATAAAAAAACTAGAAGAAAATGTGTGGAAATTGCTTAGTATTGTGCCTCAACAACCGAGCCTTATGCAAAAGGGGAGCGTGTATGGCGTCCCAAGGTATTATCTCATTGGGCATTGTGCTTGAGCACGCACGAGGTGCATTATTTGAAACTTGGCTAATTTTCCTTATACTTGATACTTCATCCCTTGCCTTTTCTCTACTTGTGTATCCTCCACTTTCAAATTTAATGTGATGCAACTTCATAGGTGTTTGCTTATCGTTGAAGTTTTTCCTCTTGTTATTTCCATTTTCTAGTAAATATATACTCGTATTTATTAACAATCACCTTTGTAACTGATGGCATTTCTTTTGGTTTTGAAGGGAGATGAAGGGTCATTGCAGAAGGCACTGCATTTGGTGTACAGTCTTAACCAGGACTACGTAGCTGTACTCTTTTATGCGCATTGGTGCCCATTTTCTAGGAATTTTAGACCAAGCTTTTCCATACTTTCTACCTTGTACCCATCTATTCCTCACTTTGCAATTGCAGAATCGGTTGTGAAACCAAGGTTTGAACTCATCCATCTTCTTTAATGTTCAGGAATCAGGATGTTATTATTATTATTATTATTTTTTTAAAATATTTCTCTCATATGTAATTATGATCTACATTGCAGCATTCTTTCGAAGTATGGGGTTCATGGGTTTCCAACTCTTTTCCTTGTGAACTCTACAATACGTGTTCGTTATCGCGGATCACGTAGCCTGAGTTCGCTCGTTTCTTTCTACAGTGATGTCACTGGTAAGTTCTTTTTGCCACTTTAGGTCCATGATATTAAATCTTTACTAAATTGCTTTTAAACTGTTAGTCTTTGCTGTGATCCTGTGTTTTCCCTTTCACCAGATATCTTGTCAAATTTTGTACATCGTATTCTAATGCTAAGATAATGGTCAGATTAAGAATTTTCCTGATATTTCTGTAACTAGACCACTTGAATGAGTCGGCGTCCTAGCAAATTCAGGTCCTTTTTGAGTCGGTTTATACGGGTCATGTTGAAGCCGTTCAATTTGGGTTCAAGTCTGCTTCAGGATGTTGTCTTTTGTTTTGGGTAGGGTCACTTCAGGTATAAACTACGGAGTAGGTCACTAACTGATGCATTTTGTAGGAATAGAAGGAGACCCGAGAGACCAGTTGCCATTTGACAAAATAGAAAGCGCTTCAAATCAGGAACAAAATGACAAAGAAGAGGAAGAAGACTGCCCCTTCACATGGGCAAGATCTCCTGAAAACATGCTTAGGCAAGAGACATATCTGGCTTTAGCCACCACTTTTGTGGTTCTGAGGTTTATGTACCTCGTGTTCCCTTGTCTTGTGGAGTTTGCTCGTACTTGGAGAAGAAACATGCAGTTTGTGAGGGTAACAAACTTGTGGGAGCGTCCTCTGCGATACTTGAAACAAAAGAAAACATTTTTAAGGTCTTTTAGGGATCCCTGCAAGGCAAGTAACTTTCAGGAAGGTGCTATAAATGCTCGAGCCTGGGCATCAAAGTCATTGGCATCTGCAGTTTCTATAGATGATGCTAGTTCCAGCAGAGTTGTAACGGCAACTGCAAGTCACTGACATTTTCGCCCTCGGCTTTTCGGCACTTTTTTTTTCCCTGGTTGCACCATCTTATCGTGGGAATTAGTGGACTTCTGATAGGCCCAGCGTGATGACTGAATGATCACTGAATGTGACGACAAGTCCTACTCCTCATTCGTGTAACATTATGAGCTATTCGACTGCAAATCGAGGCTTTCTGTGAATAGTTAGATTACAGAACAGTCAGTCTACATGTTTTTTCTTCCATGTATGATGTATTACCAATTTTTTCAGTTTTATTGACATTGGGCACCTGAGGTGAAACTCCGGTGGAGGGATGCAAGTGCTTCCCCTTTAAATGTGCATATTGTGACTGCATTCAGTGATGTTTTTGAGTTTTGACAGACTTTGCCACGACATTTTTATTCTTAGTCAAGAGCCTTTTTTATTCATTTTCAGCCGTTGAATTTGAGCTATGAAACTAATTGAAATTTGCGCTATGAAACTAACTGAAGGCGAAGTCATGTGGATGACATGAAACTAATAATCTACTGTTTGTGGCTCATTTTATGCCAAAGAAAAAAGGCATGTATTTGGAGTGCCTCAATTTTTTTTTTTTTGTATCTTGAGAAAACAAGTACTCTGTATTATCACCAATTTGAGTTAATTGTTGGATGAAAAAAGCTGTATTCACAGCCCGAGTTTATTTGTAAAGTTACTGAGCTAGCTACAAAGTACAAAGCTAGTCGCAGTCAACCATCACCACAATCCACCTAACCCATAGCAACTATTAATGCCACCTCCCTAATCGTTAGCACCATCACTATCAGACGACCATTATCACCAATGTACTTGGAGCACCACAATTGTGCCTTCACCACTCTTCCAGTAGCACCACTAGACCTGTCAAAACTCGACCCGACCCGAAAACCCGACCCGCCCGACCCATTTTTTTAGGGTTACAAACCCGGTTTTTTCGACCCGTGACCCGTTTGACCCGAACCCGAAATGACCCGTTATTTTAGGGTCAAGACCCGACCCGAACGGGTCGACCCGTTGGGTCAAAGATAAATCAAGATTTTTATTAAAATATTAATAATTTTATATTATATTTGAAAAAAATTGTTAAAAAATTRTTTTTTTATTATTAAAAATTACAAACATAACTAAAAAGTCAATTTTATATCACTTTTACAATACTTGATACTAAAATAATTATTAAAAAAACTTTAATTTAATAATTATGTCAATATAATTAATGTAAACATTGAAATAACTAATGTAAACGTTGAATATGATTAAAATATTAATTTTAAATATGTTTTACGTTTTTAAAAATTATTTTTTTAATTAAAAAAATAGATTAAAAAAGACGTTAAAAATTATTTCTTGACCCGTATTCTGACCATAACCCGAGGGGTTGAGGTGGGGTTAGAATCCATTGGATATCTAACTTCATTCCAAAACCACCCAAACAAACATTAGAATGGACTTAATCCATTCCATTTCATTTCAAAGTGGTCAGCCAAAACCCCTCCTAAGAATTTTTATTCTCTTAGTAATAAGGGAGATTGTGATAATTTATATTTTTAAAATTAACAATAGTAACACAATTGAGCATATGCAAGTACATATATTGATACAACAATAACAATAAAGCTTTAGTCCCAACATAGGTTAGGGTCGACTAACAAGAATCATCTGAATCCGTATAGTTTTGAAACCCTCAATACGGTCAAAGGTAAATTAACAAAGGAAAAGAAAATAGATACTCGTAAATGGTAAACAAAACAAGTGTATTTATAAAAATTAAAACAAAAATAAGATTAAAACAAGCGTGAAAACCAAGATAAAAGATTAATGACACATCAATCGTTTCAATTATCTACACAATTAACATCCACATCATCAAGTCATTTATTACCAAAAAAACAAAAAAAAAAAAAACTTCAGAGAGACGGTCTCTCAATAGCGTTATTGAGAGACACTTCACATGATGGAGTGAGGGACCTATTGAATTTATTTTTTCCCTATTACGTATCCCACTAAATTAGTGGGAGACGGTCTCTCATGAGACTTATTCCCTCCTTTAAAAAAAATTTACCATTTTATTTAAAAAATAAAAAGGTAAAGCTTTAAGCAATTTGTAACATTAAATACAAACTAGAACACCTCAAACATTATCAAAGTAAATTCTAAATTTTAATTTTAGGATTTTATTATAAAATAAGTTATCTCGAAAAAAAANACTATACTTTTTACTTCATTTATAAATGTTATCCTCTCTTGCATATAAATTGAAAAAATAAATAAGTTTTTACCATTTTATTGTTACAACATTATATTAATTTAATTGTGCAATATTATGTTGTATAATTGTACCCTTTAATTTCAATGATTTGGCTACATATAAAAAGAGCTCAAAAAATAAATAACATATTTTTTCATATAATGTACTTCAACTATTATATAGCATAGTAAATTAAAATATCATAGTACAAGGATAACATAAATAGCACCAAAGATATTCTTCTAAAAACCATGTTATCCTATGAAACAACAAAAATTATACACTTTTTCTTTTTGTCGCCCATGAATTACTAATTTCGCCCGAGTAAAAGACAGAATTACCCTTTTTTTATTTCCTTCTATAATACATTTCATCTCCCCTCATATCACCTTTGACATTCATATCACCTCTGACATCCATACATCTTCATTTTCAAAAATAATCAAAATAAACAATTCCGCTATTTAATTTTCCATTCATTTAGTTTACTTATTATGATTAGTCTATAACTTAATCTATAATACTTATCTTATCTATATAAAAGCAATAACATTTAACCCATCCTCATGAAGTCACGTCATCATATACCACTTTTTTTTTTTTAAAATTGTAAATGTGGGACCCACAACAAACAATCTTGATTTAATTTCCGAAAACCTATGATCTGTATGTCCGTAAATATTAATTAATAACGAATAACGGATAATGAATAATTTAAATCAAAAATAATTCCGTTCAATTTTTTACTACAATAATAAATTACACTAACAATAATAATAATAATAACAAAGTACAATAAATTACACTAATTGACAAAAATCACAGTATATTGATAAAATTATTAAATATATTTTAAAAAACCTTAAAACATTTTATAATAATAAACGTCTTAGTTGAATATGTTCATAATTTCACATCCAATTAATTTTTTCTGAAAAAGTAGATTTTGTATTAAAAATAATAATAATAAAATGATAAATTTGATGAAAAAGTTATAGCTCAATGAAGTAAAAATAAAATAAAAAATATAACCACAAAAACCATATAAATTAAAATTTTAAGAGGGATCTAGAATCTCTCATGTGAAAATAAATTATACAGAAATTATTATCATATTGAAGAGATATAATACCCCACAAAAAAACACACTTTTCTTACCTTTTCTTACTTCACTTTATTTTCGAAAGATTGAAATAAAAATACTGGTTTTTGAACAAATTTTGTGCAAAAACACAGGACTGAAGACGTCATGCATGTCAAAATTTAAAAAAAATATGCTAGACAAAATTTTGAGATAAATAAAAGTGGACTTTTTGATGATGAATTAGGGTGTGAGTCATACGGTTAGCTAGGTGAAAGAGAARCAGACTTCAACAAAGTACAAACACTCAAAAGATATGAAAATATTGACCAAAATTTTCTAACGAAAAGTAAGGGCGATTGATAATCAGTTGCTATCATAGTCKACTCTTTTACGTAACGAATTATATARACCTTAATACATACAAAGTAGTAACATTAACGTTAAAAAACTAAATAAAATCACAATTTGATAAAGCATGCCCGTGCTATTTTGTACGGGCTAAAACTAGTATAGTTTAATTGTTTTTCATTTATATATTGATTTTAAATATTCTTTTTTGAGTAAATTATATTGTATTTTAACCCTAGGCATTGTTGCACGTGTTTAGTATTATATCATGATGCTTCCATTTAAATTGTTTTCGTGGTTTATTTTCACGATTTTTTGCCACAAATAGAATCCTACAACCATATGTATAAAAGCATTGTACATCAGGCTCATATAATGTATAATTAACTATCTATAACCCAATAAAAAGAAAAATAAAAATTAACGTATCATCAACAACTTAAAACCCTTCTATAATTCTCTCTCACAAGAGTAACAACAAACCTCACTTTCCTCTAATTTTGATTCTAAGATGGTTGAAGGGAAGCAATAATTGGCATCATCGTCAAAGAGGAAAAATGCATCTACAATATTCCGCTGAAAGAAACACTTCTCGAGCTAAAAATATTGAATCAGATTTGAAGACGTTAAATTTTGATAATATATTAAGCGCTTAAAAATACCAGCTATTATGAAAAGAATACGAGCTACAAAATTCGAACATATAAGAATATGAGCTAATGTAAAAAGAATAA
>VHZZ01000331.1:84307-99656 GCA_009801015.1 Silene noctiflora
AGGCTGCTTGCCATTTCGACCTGATTTCGCTCCTTCGTTATGCACCCATACCTGTGAGTTGGGACCCTAACCTCAGATGGAATTATTGGATGCAGGGCTCTACTGGCTGGTGGTTGACCGGTGCATACCTTTGACAAGCGTCGCACTTCTTTACATATTCCATAACATCTTTGCGCATCGTTGGCCAGAGGTAACCTTGCCTGAGAGCTTTAATGGACAGGCTCCTGCCCCCTGCATGGTTTTCACATTCACCACTGTGGAGAACATGCAAAACAGCATGGGATTCCTACTGGTCCAGACACCGCAGGTACGGTCCATCGAGTGATTTCCTAAACAGAACACCATCGATCCGTACAAATCTAGATGCTTTCATCTAATCCGTACCTTCTTTTTGTCTGCTGGTAGTATATCGTTCTACAACCAATCCACGTAGGGTTTCCTCTAGTCGGGGTTTTCGTCTTGTTTCTGGGTGTTGCTGAGTACTTCTGCTTCCTGAGTCCACTGGGTGTGGGTCCCGCTCTCTGCGGGCGCCCTTTCCTCTGGATCAGATTTCAATATTGCAGGCTCCATCATATGCACTATGAGTATTGTGGAGACTGCTTCTTGTTTGAAGGTTGCCCCCAGATTGGCCAAGGCGTCTGCTTCTTCATTCTACTCTCTGGGTACCTGTCTAATGTTGAATGTGGCAAACCTGGGGGTTAACTCTTTTGCCACCTTGAGATAATCTATCATCGTGGGGTCTTAGCTTCATAGACATCGTTGACATGATTTACGATGAGCTGGGAATCACTGCAGAGTTTGAGGTGCTGGATTTTTAGGTCCAGAGCCAATTGTAGGCCAAGGATAAAGGCTTCATATTCTGCTACGTTATTTGTGACCTTGAATTCACATCGAACTGCCTGGACAATGAGGTCTCCCTGGGGTGATCTTAGGACCAGGTCTACCCCAGCTCCTCTGGCATTGGAGGCTTCATCCACGTACAGCTCCCAGAGCTGGTTTCCCTTATCTTCTTCCAGGGATGTTTGTGTCTGCCTGGGTCTGAAGGGCGGGGGAGAAATCGGACGCAAAATCTGCAATGGCCTAAGATTTTATTGTTGTGCGAGACTCAAACTTTAGATCATACCCACTCAGATACACGGACCACTTAGACATTCGACCTGACAATTCTGGTTTCCTCATAATAGTCTGGTCTCTGCTGGAAGAAGAGACTTGCTTACGTAGTACACTGGATGTTGTGCCCCTTCCTGCTCTCGCACCAGCACTGCACTGACGGCTGCTTTTGTGACAGACAAGTACAAAAACAATGGTTCTCCTGGCTCTAGCTTTGATAGGAGCGGCGGAGTGCTGAGGTAACGTTTTAACTCTTGGAATGCCTTTTTGTGCTCCTTCGTCCAATCAAACCTCTAGCTCTTCTTAAATATATCGTAGAACAACCTGGATCTGTCTGAGGACCTAGATATGAACCTGCTCAGGGCTGCTACCCTTCCTGTCAGGCGCTGCACATCCTTTGGTTTCAGCTGTAGAATAGCTCTGATATGTTCGGTGTTGGCTTCTATTCCTCTCTAGGTGACCATGTACCCTAAGAATTCCCCACACGAATCTTCCTACAGGAGCTTTCCACATGAGCTATCCTGGATAAGGGATCTTAATCATAGGTGGACCTTCTGGGTCCAGAATCTTCCTCCAGCCTGATAGCAGCCAATGCCTTTGTTTGCACATCCTCGAATGTGGTGCATGGGTACTTGGTCAGGTCCTTGTACAAATCTGAGCTCTGGTGCAGNAGCCTGATAGCAGCCAATGCCTTTGTTTGCACATCCTCGAATGTGGTGCATGGGTACTTGGTCAGGTCCTTGTACAAATCTGAGCTCTGGTGCAGACCCTGACGAAAGGCTTCTATAGCGGTTGCTATATCACACATCGGAATCGCCACTTTCTCCTTGCTGAACCTGTTCAAGAAATCCCGGGTTGATTCCTCAAATCTCTGCACTATCCGATACAGATCACTAGTCTGCTTCTCTGGTTTTCTGCTACTGGCGAACTTCTGGTTGAAGGCGTTTACCAAATCTGCAAAAATGGTTATGCTCATGTTGGGCGGGCTCACAAACCATAGCAGGGCTGCTCCAGATAATGTGGATCCAAATCCTTTGCACATGAAGGCTTCCTTTAGTGATCCTGCTACAGTGACGACCATCATCTTCTGCTTATATTGGTTGATATGGTCTAGGGGATCAGCGGTGCCGTCGTAGAGCGTCATGGTTGGGGGCACGAATCCTTTGGGTACGTTGACGAGAGCTATGCTGTCTACAAAGGGTGAATCTGCGTAGCTTTCTCGTGTTGTCTTCTCCAGAGGACGTGGTACTCCCGAGATTTTGTTGACCATGTCTCTCAGCTCCTGATATTGCTGCTCCAGCATACTACCTGCTCCTGCAAAAGAGTTAGAAGCAAAGGGAAAAAAGCCCAAATGGGTACCTCCCAACCAGGTTCCTCCAGAAAATTGACCGTCGGGGTGGCTGGTTATCGGTGTTGCGTTGACTATAGATCTTGGCTGCCACCCAGGTGTCTGCTGCAGGGACACTCTTGTTGGCCACGCTCCTGGTGCTGACGCTGTATTCATGAGGGGTCTAGGTTCCATCCTGGTATCTACTGGGCTGGAGTACATGCAAAAGATTGGAAATTAGTTCCTGGCAGATAACTAATCAGAGGATTACCTGGTGTCTGCTGCTGATTGGACTGGTTGTCAAAGGACAAGGCACCCAATCCTCTGGGCTCGACGGCTCCACTTGGTGTCACTCTTCCAAGATCCAGTCGAGTGACCAACTCTCAGATCTTGGTTGTCCCTCTTCAGACTTTCGATGGCCTGGTGCAGAGCGTGCATTCCTCGAACCACCGCCTGCATCGGATCTGGTGCTGAAGGTCCTTCTGTCCTGAATGCTGCTCCTGACACTGGCTCCTGGACCTGGACTGGGATCAAGACTTCACTCCTGCCGAGGCTGCTTTCTCTGCTTTGCTTCTATTGTCATGACGCAGAAGCTGCCTTGGGCGTTTGTGGAGGCGTGAAGGGCGTCGACATAATCCTGGGAGAGATGCTGGAAGCGGCCATCTGGCTAGACGTTGGATGGGCACTGACTGGACTTGCGGATGCTGAGGGTCTGGTTCCATAAGTCTGGGCCGACATGTTCTGGGTTCTGGACGGACTTGGGCTGGTTCCAGACGTGGCGGTGAATAAACTTTACGAGATTCTGGCGCTGGAAACAATCACTTTGCCCCACGGTGGGCGCCAAATTGTTTTGGTAAAAATTTACCCAGTCGATGATTTATTGTAGGTTAAAGTGATTGATCAATGACCTATAAAGTAACTAAATGGCGATGACGTGAATGAACGAAATAAACAACGAAACAAAGATTTACACGAGATATTTTGGTGACGCGGAAAACCCGATGTGGGAAAAACCGCGGGGGGAGTCGGAATCCCACCAACTGTGCACTATAATCGAGACGGAGATACGAAAGTGAGGAAATACAAGGGTCGCTTTTCTATGAATATTGCTAATTATTGMTGTAGTTGATGTCGATGTACTGAGCCTTGAGAGTGAAATGAGATGGCTTCGGTTTTGCTTTGCTCCTCCTTTTATAGGCGTTTGTTAGCTAGGGTTTGACTCCACAACTTATCCCTGCTTCTGCTCCTGGATCCCTGCATCGGTTGCACTAAAATAGGGGGTTGTTGCTGACTTTTCTCAACTGACTTTGAATAAGCAATTAACACATGTGTGTTTGTTAGTGAGATTAATCTATGAGTTCTTAACTGTCCACTTGATCAAGTCATCAATCCCTTTTTATTGTCTCCCCCAATAGATGACTGCCACGCGGCGCTATGGAAAAATTGTGATTTTTGCCCATAACATCGATCAATCATTTTAACCTACATTAAATCACCAATTTGGTAAATTTTTACCAAAACAACAATTATAGAAATCGATTGTCTTTTTRATGGAATAGATTTCTCGTCAACCATAACTCGGGCACGATTTGAGAAGCTGAATATGGATTTGTTTCAGAATTGTCTTGACCCGGTTGACAAGTGTTTGAAAGACGAAAAAATTGAGAAAAGCACGGTGGACGAAATTGTCCTTGTTGGGGGCTCAACTCGAATCCCTAAGGTTCAAGAGTTGCTGCGTCTCTTTTTTAATGGAAAGGAGCTATGCAAAGGTATTAACCCAGATGAGGTTGTTGCATACGGTCCGACATCTCATGCGGCATTATTAGTGGGGGCTATGGGTAATAAAAAACATGTACTTGTTGATGTTACTCCTCTCTCTCTTGGCATCAGGGTGTACTCTGGTGAAATGATGGTTATAGTCCCTCGGAACACAGCTTTACCCACAAAGATGAATCGGAGGATTACAACAGCACTTGAAAATCAAAGCTCTGTGTTATTTCCGGTGTTCGAGGGAGAAAAATCCATCGCTGACGAAAACCATTATCTAGGACAGTTTGTGTTGAAGGGTATTCCTCCAGCACCAAAGGGAGTTCCCCAATTCTACACTATTTTCGAGATAGATTCTGTTGGTATTTTGACTGTTTCTGCTGAGGAATTAGACACAAAAAACAAAAATCATATCATCATAACTAATCACAGTGCAAGGTTGTCAGAGGAGGAAATTGATAGGATGGTGAAAGAGGCTGAAAAGTATAAGGCTCAAGATAAGGCATTCATGGACGCGGTCGTGGCAAAGAATAAGTTAGAGAATTATGTGTATGAGGTTAAGAAGAAGGTTAGTGTAAGTGAGCCAAAGGTTGGTTTGAGGGACAAGAGAAAGGTGGGTGGTGCCATTGAGCAGACGGAGCAATGGCTCAACTGGAACTACATGTTTGCTGAAGCTAGAATTTTCGAGGAAAAAGTGGAAGGACTGAAGAACATTTGGGAACCTGTTTTAAAAAAGATGTGTACTGGTGATGCTAGAACTTGCCCCAAGATTGAGACATTGGAGCTTGGTTGATGACATTTAATGTGTTCTTCTAATATAGCAACGTCCAGGTCCGGTACGTTTTTGATTGAATGATACGATAATGATTTGACGCCATCGGCTAGCACGAGGTTTTGTACACCTTCGGTCTTATCCTGTAGGGAGAGAATTTGATTGTATATATCAGATGGTGTAGGTAGTTCAGTAATCAGGTCTACTACTTTAATATCTCTCCCTACTTCCAGGTCCGGTAAGCTTTGATTGAATGGTAGAAAAACGATGTGATGTCATCGACTGATATCGAGTTTTTGTACATGACCTTATCCAGTAGGGACAGAATTTGAAAATGTATATATAAGATGGTGTTAGTAGTTCAGTACTCTAATCTCTTTTGGTAATTGTGGTGGATCTGGTGGTTGCTGACTTGCTGTTACTTTGGTACGACATGGTTTGTTGATCTTGTAAGTTGATTTTTAGCTTAGGATTTCATGGCCTAATGCTTTCATTCCCATTGTTAATGAGTTTCAAGTTGAGTCTCGGTTTTCCAAGAGACTCGATTCAAGGCGTACAAAAACTTTGATACTTTATCTCCTATTTTATGTTCGTAATTGTGAAATTCTGATACTCGGAGTCGACTCGAGTCTAGGGGTAAAGTTGGGCAAAGTAACTTTATGAAAACTATGAATAAAAAATGGGTTTATGTAGCCTTGATTTTTCTTTTGTAGTTGTTCAAAGCCACCGAGTCGTTCAACGACTTTGTAATGAAGTTGTTGAAGCGGATTTAGCAGCTTCGTTCATGGTAAAGATGTCGAAAACTAGGAAAAGAAATCGACATTCAAAGGCTTTCCGCCTTTTCTTACTTGTACAATGGTGTAACTAGGGCGAGTTGGGTTTATTTGGGTTGGGTTATTTATGGGTTTTAATAGAATTCGGGTCAGATTGGCTGAGTCATTTGCGGGTCTATTATTATAAGTTCTTTATGTATAAGTGACAATTTTAACCTTATGTTACGTTTTTGAGAAATCAACTTTAATAAAAAAAACGAGTTCTAATGAAAAGCTACATTCACTTATGATACAAAATATTTTCCAATAAATTGTAGTGAAATACGATAGGGTTTATTTGTTGACACCTCAATAGAACAGAACATGACCTTAAAATCTTGTATTTGGGAATTTAGACCGGGAAAAAGCAACCCGACCTGATTAACTCGAGACCGAAATTGACCCGTACTACATTATCCAAATGTGATCTGAAACCCGAATTAACCCGGCCCAAATTTCTTGACCCGTAACTGACCCGATCTGAAACCACAAAACCCGAAAATGACCCAACAAAACATAACTCTAATTGAACCAAAAGACTTGAAATGACCTTTTCTCTCTTATACATTGATCCGAAAATGACCTGATCCGATTAATGTGTTTGCGGGGTCTATTCGAAATATGCAGTTATGCACTAGTCTAGTATAGAAAGGAAAATAATTAAATTCATGGGCTTTCAAAAATGAGATATGTAAACAAACAAACTGGAGCGGATATTTTTTACTTTATACGGACTACCCTCGTCTCAGTTCTCAACTTCCCTCTTCACAAATACTTCCATTATTTTCTACGGAGTACTCCGTATCTCTTTCTAAAGCAAAAATGGCGGGAAAATCAGGGAAAAATTGGCCAGCAATAGGAATCGATCTCGGAACCACATACTCATGTGTAGCAGTATGGCAACATGATCGTGTTGAGATCATCACCAACGACGTAGGCAACCGTACGACGCCGTCTTGTGTCGCTTTCACCCAAACCCACCGTCTTATTGGTGAAGGTGCTATCAATCAAGCTTCCATCAACCCTACTAACACTATCTTTGGTCTTTTTTTCTCTCCTTTTTTAGTTTTCTTATTTTTTTGACTGATTTGTTACTGTGTTTAATCAATTCTTTAAACTTGTTAATTTTGTAGTCGGAGTTTCAGCGATATTATGTGTTGGTAGTTAAATTTGTCAATCTTGTAGCCGGAATTTCAGCTATATTAGTTAATCTTGTATATTGAATGCCAATCCTGAAACCCTAGTTTATAATTTTCGGTTGATTAACAATTATTATTGGTTGTAATTCGTAAGCTTTGTTTGGATAACAAAGTAGGAGGGAAATTGAGGGAAGAGAAGGGGAGAGGGAATGGAATATGGGTGTCGGAGAGATTTGATTTCGTTGGAGGAAGAAAATGAATTCCTCCAAATTCCAGTAGTTGTTCATATCCGTCTCAAGTATAAAACGGGTCAAGTACTGCCCTATTTAGCTAGATGAGACAAGATTTTTGCCATTCATTAGGCATTACGTTTGCTTTTTGTCCCATTTATCTATTTGATCCGTTTCTTGTTTAAGACTTTTATGTCTTTAAACAAGAATTTATGAAATTCTAAATGTCTCCTTCCCCAAATGTTCCTTTCCTTTCAAAACTCCAAATGTTCCTCCATTAACAATAAAGGGAAAATCAATTATTTTCCCACTTGCGTATTAATTTCTGATGGTATAATATATTTTATTTGATTGTGCTATTAGAGGAGAATGTTGGTGAGAAGACTTGAAAGAAAAGATGCTTAGCAAAATTCTTATCGCATTAGCATCTTCTGAGACCCTCGTATAGTCAGTCGTATTAGCAGAAATGTAAAACATTTCGGTATTTCTACTTTTATCATCTTCATCTGATAACATGGAGATTCAACTCTGACCATAGATTGCTCTTGTTAAAGTTACAGACAAAATAAAACTGACCATAGATTGCTCTTGTTAAAGTTTTAGACAAGATAAAATAGACATTATAATCTGTGATAAAAATTACAACTTATTTTTCAAAATTCTCGTCATATATATTGGAAAGCCCTACACTGATTCTTGCGTATACTCTCTATTTAGTAAAACTATACTATTTATCTTTGAAGTTGAATCTTCACCAATGCTAGTGAAAGATTATCATGGATGGGTGAGAATATCTTGATGATAAAAATGTGTATATTTGTAAAATACTTCATCTGTCTCGGTCATTTTGTAGTTAATAAATTAAAGACCTTAAAGTGTCTATAGTTGTAAAATGAAAGACCTTATCGCGTAGTTTTTTGTTCAAGAAGAAAGAGTTATACTTGACGACAAATACATAATATATATGGAAGAAAGAAACTGTTTTTCTCATTTTCTTATAATTATTACCTTACAAACTACGGAGTATTTGCTACTGGATGTATGGTAAGGTTGTATGACCTATGTAATGAGCTACTGGTCTCAACCCTCTCCCTCCTCCTCTTATGCCGTCATTTCATTCATTGTTATAACTATGTTGGCGTTGTGTAAATATCTTTATTATGCATCTAACCAAAGTTAAGAGCATATATTTTCTGAACTTGAGTAATCTGAAGTTCTATGAAGAGGAAATGAGGTCTCTTGAGAGCATATTTTCTGAACTCTTAAATACTTAAATGTTATGAAGAGAAAATGAGGTTAAACCTGCGAACAGTGGGCAATTTTTTTGACAGATGTGAAGAGGCTTATGGGCAGAAAATTTAATGACCAAGTGGTGCAAGATGATATGAAGCTTTGGCCATTTAAAGTCATTGCTCAATCTGATAAGGACTACACAAAGAAGCCTATGATCGTGGTTAATCACAAGGATGAGGAGAAGCATTTCTCCCCTGAAGAGATATCATCCATGGTCCTTGTGAAAATGAAGGACATTGCAGAAGCATACCTTGGTACAGAGGTCAAGACTGCCGTTGTCACTGTGCCAGCTTACTTCAATAATGCGCAGCGTCAAGCTACTAAAGATGCGTGCACCATTGCCGGACTGAATGTCCTGCACATAATTAATGAGCCGACAGCAGCTGCCATAGCCTATGGACTTGACAAAAAGATCACTACTGGTGATGCTGGTAGAACTAAGAATGTATTGGTGTTTGACCTTGGTGGTGGAACGTTTGATGTTTCCGTAGTTAGTATTGGAAGAGATGCATTTGAAGTCAAAGCAGTTAATGGGGACACCCACCTTGGTGGAGGAGATTTTGATAAACGGATGGTGAGCCACTTTATTGCGGAATTTGAGAGGAAGCACGGTAAGAACATGAGTAACAATCCCAGGGCTGTAGGGAGGTTGCGAGCTGCTTGTGAGAGGGCCAAGAGAAACCTGTCATCGACTCCTGATACATCTATAGTCATTGATTGTCTTTTTGATGGAATAGACTTCTCCTCAACTATAACCCGTCCACGATTTGAGAAGCTGAATATGGATCTGTTCCAGAATTGTCTTGATCCTCTTGATAAGTGTTTGAAAGATGCAAAAATCAGGAAAAAGCAAGGTCGACGAAATTGTCCTTGTTGGGGGTTCAACTCGAATCCCGATGGTTCAAGAGTTGCTGCGAGGCTTTTTTAATGGAAAGGACCTATGCAAAGGTATTAGGTGGCGCAATGGGTAATAAGGATCATGTACTTGTTGATGTCACTCCTCTCTCTCTTGGTGTTAGGCTGCACTCTGGTGAAATGAAATTTATAGTCCCTCGGAACACAGCTATACCTACCAAGATGAATGGGTGGATTACAACAGTATTTGAGAATCAAAGGTTGTGTCATTTCCGGTGTTTGAGGGGGAAAGATCCATTGCAAACGAAAACCATTATCTAGGAAAGTTTGTGTTGAGGGGAATTCCTCCGGCACCAAAGGGAGTTCCTCAGTTCAACACTGTTTTCGAGATAGATGCTGATGGTATTCTGACTGTTTCTGCAGAGGATATAAACACAAAGAACAAAAAGCAGATCACTGTAACTAATCACTGCGCAAGGTTGTCGAAAGAGGAAATTGATAGGATGGTAAAGGAGGCCGAAATGTACATGGCTCAGGATGAGGCATTCAGAGAGGCGGTCATGGCTAAGACTAAGCTAGAGAATTTTGTTGACGAGGTTAAGAAGAAAGTTTGCGATCTTAACATAACTCGGGTAAAGATTGATTTGAGGGATAAGAGAACTGTGGTTGATGCCATTGAGCAGACAGAGGCGTGGCTCGACTGGAACTACATGTGTGGTGAAGTTAGAATTCTCGAGGAAAAATTGGAAGAACTGAAGGGCATTTGGGAGCCTCTTTTTAAGAAGATGCGTAATGGCGGTGGCGCTATAATTTACCCCAAAATTGAGAAATTGGAACTTGATTGATGTTTAATTCTTCAAATGTAGCAACTTCCAGGTGCTAGTAAGCTTTTGATTGCATGGTAGGATAATGAATCAGTGATCTGTATAAAGTCTTTTTAGATAATCCTGGTGGTTTCTTCTTGCTTTTACTTTGGTAAGTCACCACTGTTAATCTTGTGAAGTTAAACTATTCTATGAAATTTCAGTATATTTAGGTTATCGCGAAAGTATTTTTTTTCCTAGCCAAACTACCAAATTGGAAAAACTAGTGAAGGGTAGCTAAATATGTAGACCCGGTAAATATGTCAAACGGGTCGGGCCTGGGTTATTCCGAGCTTGCGGTAATTCGGTCAGGTTGTTATCAAGTTTTTTTAGGATTAATAATCAGTCTAGAATAATAAACATTTGAACCGGGTTATATAGGAATAATAGGCCGTCAAGCTCGGGTTCTTAGTTTTGGTGTCAGGTTTGGTTCCAACAGGGTCAATTTTGTCAAGTTTATAAATTGGTACAATGAAATGTCATTGACAAATTAGTAAAAAATGGAAAAGACAAAATGTCCCAAAACTGCCACCTGATTAATTTTTTTTTTTTTCTTTTTTCTGTCAAATAAATTTGTCAAATTTACCCCTGTCCACATATTTATATTCATAGTTATTGTCTTGGAGACCGCAAAAAAGTTAATTGGGAGATAAAATCCACAAATGGGAGAAGTAAAAGTTAATGAAGTTCCTCTGTTCTCATAACTCATCTCCGAAAAGCTAGTTTGAAAAGTAAAAGCAAAAATGGCGGGAAAATCACTCGAAAAATGTCCGGCAATAGGAATCGATCTCGGAACAACATACTCATGTGTAGCAGTATGGCAACATGATCGTGTTGAGGTAATCACCAACGACTTGGGTAACCGTACGACGCCGTCTTGTGTCGCTTTCACTACAAAACAACGGCTTATTGGTGAAGCTGCTGTCAACCAAGCTTCCATGAACTCTACTAACACTATCTTTGGTTTGTTTTTCTCTTCCCTTGTCTTAGTTTGATTTATTTTTTTATATTTGTTAGAGTAATTATTGTGCAAGTTCGTTTTACAGCTGTTGTTTTATATCTAAAAAACTCGCTTCATCTCAGTTTTATTGTCTCCCTTTCTACCGTGAGAATATTAAGCGGTGATGGGTACTAAATTTAGGGGAAGGGGACAATAATTCTAAAACAAATTTTGAGGTGAGATGGAACATTAATATTGGGTTGGAGAGAATACTATTTGTGCCAATTAAAAGACCGTCTCACGCTTTAAGACGCTCTTATTATAATGAGTGTTTCAGATCTGGGATTTATTTGATGGATTGTTGATCTCCGAAACCCTAGTTTCAGTATAACTTGCTGTTTATCTAATTTTTATCACAGAAGTTACCCCACTCCGTCCAGTAATTTGTGTAATTTTGATTAAAATACTCCACACAACAAGTATAAAAGGTAAATTGCCTCATAAATTTGAATTTTGAAATGCACTTATATTTGCGAGACAGAGACACTTGAATTTGAATGGAGCGAGTAGAACAATGTGAGACAGTTGGATGAATCGTTTAATGCTCGATTCTGAATCGCTATCTTTATGTGGTGGCTATCTTGTGGGACTCTAGTATTGATTGATAAAACATGTCAGTAATTCAGTTCTGAAAAAGAATCCCAACAGGGACTGTGATCATTGTGTGCATACTATCGTCTCATCTGAATTTTTTGTCTGTCTTATTATCGTTGTCACTTTTGTTCAAGATTCAATTTTGACAATACCTTTCGTCATATTGTTGGATTCATGCCTAAACAGGTTCGGAATATGATTCATGTTAGCAGACCCTAAATCATGTTGCAACTAATTGCTCTGGTGTTGTGTTCTTTGTGTGGAATGTTTTAAACAAATGTAAACAAATGATCGGGAGGAAGGGAGTATTTGATTTTTCTATGTTTTCATGTATTCTTGATAATTGTTACCTTATGAAGCCTAATATGATTTTAGATACATGGCGAGCTTGTATGACTTACGGAGTATTAACGAGATACAGTTTTCAAGACCCCTGTAAGCATTCCGACAGTACGGATTTTAAACAAACTTAATGGCCATTTTTTTTATCACAGATGCAAAGAGGCTCATAGGCAGAGAATTTAATGACCAAGTGGTGCAAGATGATATGAAGCTCTGGCCATTTAAAGTCATTGCTCAATCTGATACCGACGACAAAAAGAAGCCTATGTTTGTGGTTAATCACAAGGATGAGGAGAAACGTTTCTCCCCAGAAGAGATATCCTCCATGGTCCTCATGAAGATGAAGGACATTGCGGAAGAGTACCTTGGCACTGAGGTCAAGAATGCTGTTGTCACTGTTCCGGCCTACTTCAATAATGCTCAACGTCAAGCTACTAAAGATGCCGGCACCATTGCCGGCCTGAATGTCCTGCGTATCATTAATGAGCCGACAGCAGCTGCCATTGCCTATGGTCTTGACAAGAAGCTTACTCGTGCTGATGTTGAATCAACCAAGAATGTATTGGTTTTTGACCTTGGTGGCGGAACTTTTGATGTTTCCCTAGTAACTATTGCAAGGGATTCATTTGAAGTCAAAGCAGTTAGTGGAGACACCCACCTTGGTGGAGGAGATTTTGATAAACGAATTGTGACCCACTTTATGTCGGAATTTGAGAGGAAGCACCTTAAGAACATGAGCAACAATCCCAGGGCTGTAGGGAGGTTGCGAGCCGCTTGTGAGAGGGCCAAGAGAAATCTCTCCTCGACTCCTGAGACAACTATAGAAATCGATTGTCTTTTTGATGGAATAGATTTCTCGTCAACTATAACTCGTGCAAGATTTGAGAAGTTGAATATGGATTTGTTCCAGAATTGTCTCGACCCTGTTGACAAGTGTTTAAAAGATGCAAAAATCGAGAAAAGCAAGGTGGACGAAATTGTCCTTGTTGGGGGTTCAACTCGAATCCCAAAGGTTCAACAGTTGCTACGAGGCTTCTTCCATGGAAAAGAGCTCTGCAAAGCTATTAACCAAGATGAGGCTGTCGCATATGGTGCCGCATCTCATGCAGCGACATTATCCGACACAATGGTTACTAAAAATCATGTACTTGTTGATGTTACTCCTCTTTCTCTTGGCGTTAGGGTTAACTCTGGTGCAATGATGGTTATAGTTCCTCGGAACACAGCTTTACCCACAAAGATGAATCGGAGGATTACAACAGCATTTGAAAACCAAAGCTCTGTGTTATTTCCAGTGTTTGAGGGAGAAAGATCCATTGCTTACGAAAACCATTATCTAGGACAGTTTGTGTTGAAGGGTATTCCTCCAGCACCAAAGGGAGTTCCCAAGTTCAACACTGTTTTTGAGATAGATGCTGATGGTATTCTGACTGTTTCTGCCGAGGACTTAAACACAAAATACAAAAATCAGATCATCATAACTAATCATAGTGCAAGGTTGTCGAAAGAGGAAATTGATAGGATGGTAAAGGAGGCAGAAATGTACAAGGCTCAGGATGAGGCATTCAGAGAGGCGGTCGTAGCTAAAACTAAGTTAGAGAATTATGTTGATGAGGTTAAGAAGAAGGTTAGTGTAAGTGGAGCAAAGATTGATTTGAGGGACAAGAGAAAGGTAGGTGATGCCATTGAGCAGACAGAGGCATGGCTCGACTGGAATAACATGTTTGGTGAAGCAAGAATTTTTGAGGAAAAAGTTGAAGGACTGAAGAGCATTTGGGAACCTGTCTATAAAAAGATGCGGACCGGTGATGTTAGAAGGTGCCCCAAGATTGAGATATTGGAGCTTGATTGATGTTTAATCTGTTGTTCTCAAATATAGCGACTTCCAGGTCCGGTAAGCTTTTGTACATCTCCAGTTCTTATCCTGTAGGGAGAGAATTTGATTGTATATATAAGATGATGTGAATGTGATGCAATGTCTTTTGGTAATTGTGGCGGACCTGGTGGTTGCTGACATGGTTAATCTAGTAAGTTGAACTTATTTAAGAAGGTGCAGTATGTTTTAGCTTGTAATTTTCTGCCAATGCTTTCATTTTTCGCTGTTAAATTTCCTTCTAGGCTGCGCTGTGGTGTTGTCTAGACACGGCGATTGTTCCCAAAGAACTTCCTGGTTGACTGAACGTAGACCTGAAACAGAGGTAATTTGCACCAGGCATGTGATAGATAGTTTCGGGTTTTATTAAGTTTTGAGTGGGTATCAAGTTATTTCAGATCGGTCTTGGGGACGTGGTTGTTAGATTAATTTTGGGTACAGCTTTATAAGTGATTTATTGAGTGGGTATAGGCCGGTTTTGAGTCCAGTCATTTTTCGTAGTCAATATTAAAGTTTTTGGATAACCGTTAAAATCTAATTTGAATTCCTTATTTCGATCATTTAGGGTTACGTCATTTATGGATATTTTTGCCACAATATTGTCCAACATAGTTTTGTGATTGCTACCAGTCAATCTGTTTTTGAGTTATTTGTTTCGGGTCTAATTTAGATTTCGGTTTAATTACTTGGGGAAAGGTTGATCTCGGTTTAGGTACTCGCTATGTGAATCATTTAGTAATAATAGTTGTAATCCCTGTGGCTGCTCTCTATTGTCAACTTGTTTTTGGGTCATTTTCGAATTATTTATTTGGGGGTAATTTGAGTTGCATAGGAAAATCTTTTGCTTGATTCCGGGGTGGAAGCTTTTTGTGGAATTTCTGTGTGATTGGAATTTTCTATATGTTTATGTGGCGCCAACTCATTTTTCATTTTTTTTTTGATAATAATAAACTGTTTATATTAAAACAAAAGAGTAACAAGTATCAAGAGTGAAGTCTAATTTGAGATCGTCTTTCCATGTTTTGTGTTTAATTTATAATAACTACGTCATGTTATATGTTTAAAAGCTGTCTTAACTAAGACGAACTCATTTCTAGCTCATTTAAGCTTCAATTTCGTATGGCTGACAAGTTATGGGCACCAACTGAGCTCGAGCTTATATTCAACCGATCTCAGACCAATTTGAAATCGATTTTTAATTGGAATATTGCATTGATTAGTTAAACATCTGAACTAGTAACATTACACAGAATTTTCCATAATGATAAGTTAAAAGGCCAACAATACATCATCTACCACATTGCCACACACAAAAAGGTGAATCTCCCTGAACTTATTTTCAAACGTATTGCTGCAATTATTACCAAAATCC
>VHZZ01000331.1:205544-216203 GCA_009801015.1 Silene noctiflora
TAAATAAATAAAGTATTTAAATGTAAATAAAAAAAAATAGAAGAAAAGTAGGATTATTAAAATAAGTAGGTTGTCATTTACGAGAATAATAATTGSAGTTAATTAATGAAGGAATCTTCATTTACATGGTTAATTAAACATGKCATGTGTCAACCTGTAATTGGAGGTGTATGAGAGGGCTCATACACCTAGTGTAAGTGGATCAACTTCCTCTTTAACGTTTAGTTTTTCCTAAAATTTAATGATTGATCTCTTTTTTCAATTACTGGCTAAATTCTCTCTACTGTCTTTTCTGTTATAAAGTTTTGTCAGTTCTTTTCCTCTTTATTTACATTTCCAAATTGTGCCTTTTCTTGTACTATACAACTTCCTTTTCTTCTTTTTTCTTCTCCCTTTTCCTTCTTCTCTCCATTATAGAAGTTAATCCTTTTTTTTACGTGGAGGATGTAAATCCTGCTTTAGAGAATATCTTCAATGATATAAACTTTCGTACTGAAGCTGAAGGAAATCCTGGTTTACTTAATGAATAGAGGTTCCCTTAGAGTGGTAGTGTTGTATCTCCACATCCTGACAATCTGGAGGACTCTATCTCCTTTTGGGAAAATTGTCTTTTGGGCTACTTTGTGGATTATCGTCTTCTTCGTTCTTACAATGTTAATATGGCCATTGAAGATAACTGGGCTACCAGAGGTGTTGTGCATGTCAGAAGAATGGGTGATATATATGCTATCCACTTTCAGGACATGCATGATCTGTATGATGTCTTGGAACGAAATGTTCTAGTTATTGATGGGGCGTTAATGGTTCTCAAGAAATGGCAGCAGGGTATGGTTCCAAGGACAATTACTTTTCCTACTGTTAGGGTTTGGATTAGGGTTTGTGGTCTTCCCTTTGAGTATCTCAATATGAATATGGCGTGGATTATTGCAAGACTTTTTAAGGAAGATACTGTTGTTGAGGAATTTCATAATATTCCTGATCATGACTATCTGCGTTTAAGGGTCATTGTTCGCTTAGGTGATCCTTTAAATCCGGGTTTTTTTCTTGCATGCAACAATAATAAACTTCTCTGGGTTCAGTTTAAGTATGAGGAGGTGTACAAGTATTGCACTCGGTGTAGTAGAATAGGCCATAAGGTATCTCATTATGTGGAGTGAATCCCTGACATTATTTCTAGTATTAATGCGTCTCTAGAACTGGCTACTGACCGTGGTTTTGTTGTTTTCCAAACCAGATATCAGTATACGATGTTTAATTTGAATCTAAGTGCACTTCCTTCAACCTCTAAGTATGTGACATCTAAGGTTCGTTTAGGTGTTCATCATGGTTCTTATGTGCCTGCTGATTACTTGGAGGAGTACATTATTGATATTGATGTTGGCCTTGTGGATGGGGAGCACATGCACGGGGGTATGGAGTTTGTTGTTTCGGCTTTGTTATTTACAAGTCCGATCATTTATGGGAGTATGGAAGCATATGAAGCTCACATGCAGAATGGTCATGCAGAACAAAATGGCCATGCAAAACAAAATGATGGACGCAATGATGATCAGATGGTCGTCCCCATGGTTAATACTGATATAAATATGGATCCTCTGGAAGGTATGAATGAGGACCATGGAGATAACGGTGTGCATGCTGATTTGATGGATCATGCAGAAAGGCTTGCTAATGGTTTTCACTTTCTTCCCGAGGAAAATGATAATATGGTGCATGAAAATGGTCATTTGATACAAGAAGTACATGAGACTGTTATGCATGCTCAGATGGCAAATGGGGATGTTAATGATGATACAGGAACTCTTAATACTACTATTCTTCCTGTCCCTGATTATATCCATAATATAGATAATGGTTCGCAAAATACTATGGATAATGGTCATTTGGAATGGAATGCTGAGGGAACTGCTGGGCATGACTTCCAGGAGAATGAAAATATGCAGTTAACTAAGACCCATACTGTTTTGGTTCATAATGATGTTCACACTGTTCCACCTTTACCACATAATGGAGATCTTCACTTGCATGACAGCTATTTAGCTACTAATCCTTCCATGCAGATTAATATCTTAAATAATGGCCACATGGTTACTAATAATATCTATATAAATGTTGAAGTTGGTCCTGTGAAGGATACTCCATTGATGGAGAATATCACTATTCCCATGGATAATAACATGGCCAATGGTTTTGAAACTAATGATCCGGATCCTCCAGATCCAAATCCTCATATGCATTTTTCTACTTGGCTACCTGGTGATCCTTATGGGACTTTCACAGGCCAGGGTGAAAGGGATTTTATTTATGATGAGAATGTTTTTATCCTAAATTCTATTAGGGCCAGAGTAGAAGTCATTTCTTATTTGGCTTCTCAAGAGGCTGATGCAAGAGGCTATAATCAGTTTGTGGACGCTCCCAATTATCTTCCAGTTTTTTATCATGATCCTATGGGGGTGGGAATTAATGCTGACCCTGAAGAACCGATCTTGAATAATGACCAAGATCTCGATCCTCCTACTAATGAAGGCATATCCACACCTGAATGGCCTTTGTTATCTTCTTCTTCTTCTTTTGGAACCATCAACATCTTATCCTCAGGATCATCTGATGATACCTTCTTTCATGATGTTGTGGATGATTTTAATCTTATTCAGCAGCATTCAGTTGATGGATCTTCTTTGATTGCAGAACCTTCACAGGGTTTTTTGGTTGGATCTTCGGCTTTGCCTTCTCGTATTCCAAATGATATCATTCAGAATAATGCTAACAATATGGTGACTGATGATGTTTTTTCTGGTCCTACTTTCCCTCATGCTGGAAGAGGGAAAGATTTGAAGAAGCTAGCTCAGACTTTGAAGGGGGAAAGCTCTAGATTAAATAGAAGTCCTAAAAGGAAAGCTTTCTCTAATCCTGGTGTCCAACTTGATTCCTTTGCTGAGCCTTATAATTATGATTCTCAGTTTCAGTCTGTTACAAATTCTGCAAAGAAACATGGTGGTATTTCAACTGTCTGCTTTGGGGAATCTTCTGTTCAGGGCACTTGTGGTTTTCGTCTAAGTCTTGCTGAGGATGATCTTGTTGTTTCAAGTAGCAATTTCAGTGACAAGGATGTGGCTTTTTCTGATGATGTTCAAGGTGTTGCAGGGGTTGAACCTAATCAATCCTCTCAAATCCAATGAGATGCTTGGCATGGAATTGCAGGGGTCTAAATGATCTGCTCGCTCCTGCAATTACAAAGTTAAGAGCGATATTGTTTAATAATAGTATGTATGACTTTGTTTTTCTTTCAGAAACTAAATGTAATGGTAATCATGTATCATCGTTATTTTGTCGCTATGGGTTTTCTAACTCTATAGGAGTTGATGTCCTTGGTTCTAAGGGTGGGTTATGGGTAGGTTGGAAGTCCCATTGGGATATAGTGTGCCTTGTTAAGTTGTGATAACTTTGTAATCTTAAAAGTTAATGAATGTGCTGCTAGGGTTTGGTATTTTTGTTGTTTCTATGGTGCCCCTAAAAAATCCAAGAGGAAAAAAGTTTGGCTGGAACTTGAGAAATGGATTTCCAAGCTTTATTCTCATTTCTTCATTATTGGTGATTTTAATCAGGTGGAGTTTAAAGTTGATAAATTAGGAGGTAATAAAGGAAAAAATTTGGTGCGCCTTTCTTCTCTGAATGGAAGGCTAGAAATCTTTTATCCGATATTGTTTACAAGGGCCTTAAATTCACTTGGTACAACAATAGAAAGGGTATTTCAAGAATCTATGCGAGAATTGATAAAGGTTTGGCTTCATCTGACTGGTACTCCATCAATCCGAATACTGGTATTACTCACTTTCCTATACAATGTTTGGACCATGCTCCTATTGTTCTGGATACTGATTTGTTTGGTGTTAAAAAGAAAACCACTATTAAAGCGGAATCATGGTGTTTAGAATATGATGATTGTAAACAACTTGTCATCCAAGAATGGTTTAAAAGAGATAGAGGTTCGTCTTCTTTTAAAGTTTTGTGTAATCTTAAACGAGTTCGGGGAGCTATAAAGAACTGGACTCTGAAGTAACGAAAAGAATGGACACAAAAGTGGACTGATTTTGGTGATACTCTCTCGACTGAACTTGAAGATATTTTTCAAGGGAAAGAAGAAACGAATTATGATACCTGTCATGCTCGGTTTTTAGAATTCAACAAGGCTGCATCCTTATTTTGGAAGCAGAGAGCAAAGATACACTGGTTAAAGGAGGGTGATGCCACTACAAAAGTTTTCTTCAATTCTGTTAAAGAAAGATTTAACAGAAACTTGATCATGGGCATCAAAGATGTTGGAAATTGGTGTTTTGATGAGAAAGAAATAGGTTTTATTTTTCAAGACTATTTTATGACTCTTTTTTAAACATCAACGGTTCACGAACCTTTCCGAATTTATCTTCAGAAGCATAAGCATTTGTTTGACCTTGTTAAGAATAAATTATACAATGATCAAAGGGATTCTTTGGGCAAGGTTTTCACTAGAAAAGAAGTTAGGACGACTGTTTTTCAGATAGACTCTAATAAAACTCCAGGGCCGGATGGTATGCCTGCTTCTTTCTATCAAAATTATTGGTTTTCTATTAAGAATGAAGTCACTGATGCTGTGTTATCCATCCTTAACTCTGGGTATGTACTTAAGGAATTTAATCGTACGTCTATTGCTCTTATTCCAAAAATAAATTGCCCAGAGACTGTGCGTGATTTTCGGCCTATAAGTCCTAGTAATGTTATTATGAAGATTGTCACTAAATGTATTTCTAATAAACTGAAAGCCTATATGCCTTATCTGGTTAGAGAATATCAAAATGGTTTTATTCCGGGACGTTGTATCAGTGATAATATACTGTTATCTCATGAGCTTTTCCATCACATTACACATAAAACCAAAGGCAGAGAAGGTCTTTTAGCCCTGAAAATAGATATGAGCAAAGCTTATGATAGAATTAATTGGAATTTCCTCAGAGCCTCTCTTCTTTCGATGGACTTCCCTTCTCACATCATTGATTTGATTATGAACTGTATTCAAACGATCTCATATGAAATTATCATAAACGGAACTGCTGGAAAATCTTTTATTCCTCAGGCTGGTTTGAGACAAGGGGATCCTTATCTCCTTATCTATTTGCCTTATGTACGAAAGTTTTTTCACAAATCTTACTTGACGCTCATAACTCTCGTCTGCTCCATGGCATCAAAGTTTCAAGAAGAGGTCCAGCAATCTCACATCTTTTCTTTGCTGATGACTCCATTTTTTTCCTTAAAGCAAATCTACAATCTTGTCAAACTCTACGTCATATTTTGAACTTGTACTGTGAGGCCTCTGATCAACAGATTAATGAGAGTAAATCTTCTATCTCGTTCAGTCCTAATTGTACAATGCATACTACTAGAAGCTGCATCAAGGCTCTTAATATTCCTGCTAATAGAAGTCTGGGTTTGTATCTTGGGCTTCCAATTGAATTTGGAAGCAGCAAGAAGGAAGTTTTTGCTCTAATTTATGAAAAGGTTAGGAAAAGGATTCATAGTTGGAATAATTATTTTCTATCTCGTGCTGGAAGGTTAACTCTAATTTTCTCGGTGTTGTCTTCGCTATCCATTTACTCTCTATCTGCATTTCGAATGTCGGTAAGTGTGACATCGAGGATTGATTCTTTGATTTCGCATTTTTGTGGAATGACACCTGCAAAAGAAATGGTCTTCATTGGAGTAGTAAGCTCTACACTCAAGCATCTAAATCGTGTGGTGGCTTGGGCATTCGAAATTCAAGTTGTCTAAATCAAAGTTTGCTTGCCAAGGTCATCAGGAGAATATTATGTAATGAAGACAGTTTACTTAGCAAAGCACTTGGCAATAAATTGGGAATTACAAGATATAATTTTTTGAATCATGATAAGTAGCCTACGGATAATTTATCTTGGGGAGGTAGGGGTATTTTATGGGGGTTTTCAGTTGTTGAACCAGAGTCTAGCATGGCAGGTTGGCTTTCCTTCTTCTCTTGATGTTTGGCGTGAAATGGATTCATGGTCATTCTCTTGCTTAGTTGTCCTTTTTACCACTTGAAAGTTTGGCTTCTAAACCTCGGATCAGTGTCTCTGAACTGTAATCTTCTAATGGAGTGTGGGATGCTGATCGTGTTCTTCAAGTTTGTGGCCCTGATGTTCTTCCTCTTATTTTGTCTATTCCAATTCCGAGTGTGGATGAATGTGATGACATTTACTGGACCGTAACACGTAATGGGAAAATTTCGGTTAAGAGTGGATACAGGTTGCCTTTTTCCTCCTTTTGGATGGAAAATGCGTCTTCTAAGGATCATTCTCGTATGAGTAAGGAGTTCTTGGTTTTTTGCAAGAAGCATTTATGGTCTCTTTGCATTCCTAACAAGTGGAAGGTTTTTCTTTCGAAGATTTTTTCCAACTCTCTTCCCTCTGGTGAGGAAGCTATAAAAAGGAGCCTTAATTGGAATTATGATTGTCGTGCATGCTGCTCTCATCTCCCTCTTTTGGAGTCCTTAAATCACATCTTTCGTGACTGCTGTTTTGCCAGTAAAATTTGGTCGGGTTCTTTCTTGGGTATCAGAAGTAATGTGGGAAACTGTATTTCCATTCAACAATGGATTATTAATTAGCTTAGTCTTTTTTTAAAAGGCGACAACTCTACTTCTACGGTTTCCTTTTTTGTTAGTACTCTCTGGAGGTTATGAATATATCGGAATAATTTAGTACTCCATAGACCTGCTCCTGATCTCTATTCAGTTTTTGGTCAATTGAATAGGGATGCCCTTGACAACATCAGTATTGTTGAAGATAAAAGGATCAAGCTTGTTAAAGATTCTCTCTTTCATCTCGATGATCAGGATGATGCCTTTAAATTCGAAACCATTTTCCACATATTTTGATTGGTGGCACAATCTGCTCTGACCATATTCTTCTCAAATGTGATGCTTCTTGGAAATCGAATTTCAAATCATCTGCTGGCTGGTTATTTAAAGATGGTAAGGGTTCTACTGTTCTTGTTGGTCAGCGTACTTTTTGGGCGAAAACTTCTTTTCAAGCGGAGGCCATAGCTCTGTTCTTTGCTTTATCTGATGCTGTTGTTCGAGGTTTTCGACACACTGACGCCACGACGGTGAAAATGTGGTGCGGCCGGTATAGGCAAGCTTCAGTTGAGACTTTTGTCACGTGATGTTGGTTGTGCTGGCATCTTCTTAGATTTGGTTAATTTAGTGGGCCTTGGGATTATTAGTATCCTTTCTTAGTTTTATTGGGTCCATATAAATAGACCAAATATTCTCTTAAAATAGGAGAGCCCCCATTTTTCAGAAATTATTTACGGTTTTTAGTTTAGTTTTTTCCATTTTTCTCTCCTTAAATTAATTAATAATAGTTTAATTAGATATCTAGCTTTCTTATACAATTTCATTTCAAGTTTGGTATTATTTCTCTTCTCTTTCTTTACTTTATTGAATTGTTTACATTTTAGTTGTTTCAATGTTTGATGAGTAGCTTATTTATAAAGGTTTTTCCTTTATGCTTAGTTGTTGTTAGACCTGGCAAAAGTAACCGACTCGTTTGACCCGACCCGAAAAGGCTGACACGAGACCCGAAATGACCCGAACTAAATCACCCGAATGTGATCCGAAAACCCGAAAACCTGAACTGACTCAACCCGACCCGAACATACCTGAGCTTTCTTGACCCGTAACTGACCCGATCCGAAAATGACCCGTTCTAAAACCACCCAACCCGGAGATGACCCGACAAAACATAATTCTAATTGAACCGAAAAGACATAAATTGACTTTTTCTCTCTTATTCATTGACCCGAAAATGACCCGTCCCAAAATAACCCGACCCGCTTAACCCGAAACTGACCCGACTACAAACCCGAAATAGACCCGAAACCCGAAATGCCCCGAGCCGACCCGAATTAACCCGAAATCAATGAATGACCTGAACTAAACCGACCCGAACTGGCTCGACCCGAACCTGACCCATTGACCCATTTTGCAAGGTCTAGTTGTTGTTAGATCTTAGTTTAATTAGTTTTAGATTAGTTAAAGTCTCAATCTTTATTGTTTCACTATGTTTAATATTGTTATTAGCGTAGTAGTTACTAGTATAGATCCCGCGTATTCACGGTATATATAGACATTTTTACTTTTTACAGTATTACTTATACATTCTAGATTAATATCTCATTCATTCTCATATTTCTTCTCATTGAATTGTATTTTGATTTGGAAAAAAAAAAAGTTAATCTAAAAATTAATCAAGATAATTAAATAACTTCATAAAATGTTTATTTCTATGAAAATATTTTAACTACCTCAAATCTAGTTGATTTCATTTTTATAAATTTTCTTTAATTCTTTTCATTATTTCTTTTTTCAAAATGAAATTAAATAACAGTTTATGATTATGTATAGTTATAGTTTTATTTATACCAATTTTATTTTAATTTAGTTAAAAGGTTAATTTTTATAATTTAATGGTGAAAATACTATACGTTGATGAAAAGATTGTTATTTTTTTAAATGAAAGATTAGTTAGTTTATTAATTAAAGAAAATTTATTTTATTTCCATATTTAAATTGGAGCATTTTGGAGGGATTAATTTTTGAGGATCTTTATTGTCCTAGTAGATAGAAGATTTCATTTGTGTAAAAAAATAAGAAAATATTTATTTATGGTATAGAATAATTAGGATGTAAATATTGTGAAATAATGTAGTTGACATATTGGGTATTCATATCTATAACAAGTGGATTTATTTTAGTATGTGAAATACTTGGGCGGGAAAAGTGAGTGGGTTTATTTGTAGGAGTATTATTCTTTTAATATATACGGGATTGTCAACAATATTTCCCTAATTTAACTAGTTAGATCATAGTTATTTTAAAGATCTGCGAGATCCAAAACACTTATTAAAGACTACGGAGTATGCCTTAATTAAGATTAATAATTTTAGCAAACCAAGTAAAAAAATGCATATAAATTATCATGGTGAATTATTTTTGATCTCGTGATAATAAGATTWCCCAAATCAAGCATACAATCATACAACTATATATACACATTTATTTCTTATATACAGAGTAATTAATACAATTAATACAATACATCCAARGCAAATAAAGTTGGTACCAAAAAATGTCGCAGTTTATCTTTTATACTACTCTTGTCTTCCTTATTTTCGCATCCGGTATGTGTTGTTATTTATCGATACTTATATACATTACAGAGATTTAAGATACTCGTATAGTGTCATATGTGTTTTCGTTTCTCGGTTGTACTTTTACTTAGATCAGAATAAATTTTGTTTAAGATGGTCTTAATTTAAAATGTTTCACAAGCAACCTCCTTTTATTTTTAATTCTATTTTATTTTGTTATAAGAATTGGTGCTTAAACCTCTAGTATAGTGTAAAGGTTAAAGACTCAGTATATATTTTTGTACACGGTTAGTAAAAAAAATTAACAAGATGTTGACGTAAGTATACATATATTTGCGAACACTTCAATATGCACCCACACATGCATGCATGCATCTTTGACGTACGTATACGATATGCACCCACTCATTCATCTTTGACGTTCCTAAAAAAATTTTATATAATCATGTAATATTGTCTCCTTTTTGCAATATTCTAAATAATTATATAATCCGTATCCATATATTTTACGGATAAAGATTGTCTTGTAATTTTTCGATTCTACATTTTCCATTATAAAACCGCATATAATTTTAAGAGTTTTCTCATATAATTTCAAAAACATATAAAAGAAATACAAGGATTAGCCATATAATTTAGAAAAAATTCTAAAAATTGCAGGAATAATTAGGAATGAAGGAACGCCAAGTGGTCAACCCATATGCACGGACCCAATGGGGTCATGTGGGTCGACATCGGACTGCAACCAAAAGTGCRCAGAGGCTCATATTGGTGGTCAGGGTGACTGTTTTTTAGGGTTGTGTAAATGCTACTACAAGTGCGGCTTACCTCCGGCACCACCAGCACCAGAGCCCAAGAGATGTAACGACAACTTCGGCGAATGTAATCGCGACAGTTGCCCTGAATCCTGTTGTAACGCCAAATGCCAAGAGAAGTGGGGAACCAGCGCTACCGGATCGTGTCAAGAAATCATTGGAACGGTTTCGACACTTTGTTTGTGTGTCTATGATTGCTGATTATTATTATTGCTTTAATTATTAGTTAGAGTATTTTACATGTCATTTGTCGGATAATTAGTGCGGATGACGGTATTAGAAAATACTCCGTACAATTCTTACACTTATAATTAATATCGAATAATGCCTATGATTTTAACTTAGGCCCTGTTTGGTAAATGGCATATTGGCCGACTTTTAGCATATTCAAGGGTTTTAGCATGTATATCAATCAATATGCTAATTTTAGTGTTTGGTAAACAACATATTTGGTATCAATATGTTGTTTATCTATACTAGTATAGATCCCGCGCAATACGCGGTATATATAGAGTAATTTATTTTTTAGGATGTTTTTTATAATGGAAAAATAAAGCTATGAAAGGCGTATTTTATGAAATCTATATTTTTTTTACCATAAAATTAAGGATTTCATTTTATAAATTTTCTCCAATTATTTTAATGA
>VHZZ01000332.1:7005-17729 GCA_009801015.1 Silene noctiflora
TCATTGAACATACTCTTTATGCAACAGTGAAGCGAACTGATACTTGGAGATTTGTACCTTTGAAAACACGTGAAGACTTTTGAAAAATAGAAAACAATTTTGCAAATGATTGAAGAACAATGCTTTGAATGCTAAAAGGATTTGCAAGTGTTTTACAATGAATGGATTAAACAAAACTTTCTCTTTTTCATGAACAATGCTAAAATAATTGAACTGTCATTCTATTATATCTGTAATTGGGCTTTTATTATATCATATCTGTAATTGAACTTTCATTATATTATATCTACAACTGGATTAAACGAAACTTTCTCTTTTTCACCGATATACAAAACATTAATAATAATAAATTTTACAATTAAATTTCAAATTGAATTAAATGTCAGTTATATAATTGTTATTTTCTTTAATATTCATATCTAAATACTAGTTTAGAAGTAATTGAAAGTCAGAAAGAGAGGTCTATAAAAGGCATCATATGTATTTGCTGGTCTCAAACAAAATCCATAGCGTATTCATACAACAAGGTTTCAGATTCATACAGGTAATCAACCCCGTTTTTCCCAGTTATTTGTTTACCAATTCCGTATTATGTAGTAATTACTTATTGGCTTTTCTATTCATGTGTTTATCAGCAATTGAAATATAGCAGGCATGGCTTGTAAGGAACAAAACAAGGTTGAAAGCGATGAAAATGTGCATGAAGTTCAAATCCAAACAATTGTAACTGTGACTAATAACGGGTCTGGCATCGTAAACCTGGACCGGTTCCGCAATTGGTCCGGAAAACCCTATGGTGATGCATTTCCGACTTCTGTTCCCGCTCATGGTGAAGTTAAATTTACCCATCTCGCCGACACTCCATATGGGTCCGTTGGAGCGGTTCGGTTTAGTGGCGTCTCCAAGTCCGGAAAAAGACCCGCAACAATCTTGGCTTGGGACGCACCTGCTGATTATAGCTCCAGCGACAATCCAAACAAGGTATAATAACACGAGTACATTTCTATTTTTCGTCTTCAATTGCTACGTAACTAGGTGACAACTTACGTATGATCCATCCTAAATAAATAAATAAATAAATAATCCAGATGTCAGAAGTACCTTTCCGTCATAAGACTGTTTTTATTTTGCAGGTAACCTCGTACAATGGCTATAAAACTGGTGTCGATAGTATGCCTTGGGATCTAGTCCTACTAAGGTTGGAGAAATCTTCATCTACTGACAAAACCGCCACCATCGTTCACCAGGCCAAGAACACTGCTGTTGTCTCCTTAACTATTAATTTCGACGGATGGGACTTTGCTGCTACTGAAGCATAGTCATCATCATGGTTCTCTGCTGCCAACGAGTTTAAACTCTCTTTGCTTTCCTTATATATGTGTTTCATCAAGAGCTGTGCTCTTAATACTACTAATCGTATTCACTAAATAATAATGTCATCCCCTGTATTCGGGTTCTCTCCTTCATCATAAATAATTACCAATTATATATATAACGATAATAATATTTACAGCTTAAATTATGCATAATTGGCATATACTCACAATAATGCACTCATAATTCGTGAACAGTTAAGGGTGAGGCAAAGGAAATGTAAACAAATGACCGGTAATTCGCCTATGGAAGGGAAAAAGTCAGTATCGTCATATTGAATTACTCCCAGGATTTTAATAGATTTCAGGCTTATTATAACCGGTGAAGATAAATTGATACAAGAATTTCAGGTGTATGAAAATAAAAAAATATAGCCAGACATCCTTAATCTGATTAACAAGTCAGGTTGTTTCTTAATCATTCCATTCGACTGTGATCGTCGTCTTTTTTTTTCGTACAAAAAAAAAACAAGAAATAAATAATGTGGTACTCATAGATGAAACTGAATTAATACTTGGACCGGAAAAAGGATGAAATGGCCTTTTTATCAAGATATTGATAAACCTCAAATTAGGAGATACTTCGTCTATCTAATACATTCAAACGCAGAGATGCTCATTGGAGAGCGATCTTCAGTTTCGTGTACAACAATTTGCAGATTAAAGGGGTGTACGAAGGAGCTTCTTTTGTGTAAATCTCTAATAAATCGAAAACAGACCTTCTTCTTTCTTCAGTACTGTTAAAACTGTTAATCTCTCTTAGATCTCGAAAGGACCTTCTTTCTTTGACCAAGCATGTAAGTATACATGTGAGGACTACCTGAAATAGCTCATGCCGAACCCTCATTAAATTACGAGTTAATCAAACGAAAAATGACACACGCAGTAGTTGAAGGCGAATCATGTATTTACCTGGAACGTATATTCCAAGCACAGCAATAGCCGCATAGAAGTAATCAAATGAGAAGTTCCATATGTTGGGCATCCTCACGCAGTACTTTTCAGAATTCTGTGTTAGCAAACCGAATTCTAAATCAGTCTTTCGTAATGACTTAACAAAGAGGAAAAATGGACTAACATGTTCAATTATACTAGAGCATAACACAAAGATCATCAGGTCATTGGAAGACATGAAGAGACACAGAGCAAGCTGCCATATTTAAGTAAAGGGAATCACGAGATCTGCTTTTATGACAATATTTGATTTGACGGGTTTTGTCCCCGTGTCATAGTTATCATTCCTCAATGACTTTACCAAACATTAGCGGTCATTGGAAGACATGCCATCGGAAATTGCACGTATGGGGCAAGGATTGAGGGGATCTTCATCTATTTTACGGTCAAAGAGGGTAATCAATGTTTACAAATAAGATGACACGTATTTATCTTTTATCCTGTCATAGGCAGCTACGGCTACCCCCTACCAGTCTTCTAAACAGAGAATCGATTTTCACGAATGGAGCAAAAGAAGACACTATGGAGTAGCACCTTGATTCTCGAGATATCATTTAGCATTTTAGCCATATAGGAGCAGATAAATGGATGGGGGAGGATTGGATTTCTAAAAAAAATGGGAAATGAAAATGCTAAATTTTGTCATACCTTGATGTATGGAAGGGCAATGTAGATCAATCCAACTTCACTGGTAATGCCAATTGGATACAACACGAGGAACGTGCTATACCTGCAAAAATTAATGGCAACGCTTATGACTGAAGCGGTAGAAATAAGACTTCTGATATGATGGCTGAATCTATATTTTAGGTACCTTAGCCACTGGAGAACCGATGGCGCACTTCCAAATACTTCTTTCATTCCAAAGAAAGAATACCTAATTATCTGAAATGATCAAGAATTAGAAATGTATTTATCACAGACATAAAAAGACTGAAATTTAAGAAAATCACAGCAAGCTATAAAATCTTTCAGATAAAAGCACTTCTTTGTCGTCCCTTCAATGATTCAAATAAAAATCTATCCATTACTGAACAGTAAACACCATAATCTTGTTCTTTATTTACGTTCACATAAACTAGAGACTGGCCTTACAGAAGGAGAGTTTGCCTTGTTCTCGACTGAAGAGGAAAACACTAACAAAGATCCCAAGGTTCAGTACATAAGACTTGATCATCCATGCTATTACCTAGCTTTTTCTATGCGTCAATTATAGCAGCATACATACAAGTTGACAATGGATGGAGGTATGAGTTTTTTACATAAAACGAGCCTCGGCGACATCCACAAGGAGAAGAGTGAATCCACTTCATAAGACTAACAGAGGTACCCTCATCAAACCAGTTGACGATGAATGGAGTACCTTCTTTGTTTATAGTGACCAACTCTCCTTATTTCTTAGAATAGTAACCTAACTTGACTATAAAACACAACATGTACATTCTTACATTTCCATGTACCAACTGTTTGTAAAATTCTGAATTTCCAATTACAAACTCAGTAATTTATTTACCCATGCTCGATGAAGTCATGTAGAACTACTAGTTCAGCGTCGATAATGAAATATAATACTCTGATTAAAAAAGAGTCTACCAAAACAATTCTCCAATTCCTTCATCAGGCAAAGATATGATTCAATCAATGAATCCAAATACTAGGCTGAAACACCAAACGTAAAGTAAACCAACTTTAAGGACAAAAGGAAGCAAAGATACTAACCTCTGTAATAGCCCAGCTGATTACTAATGAACTAACGAGCATATGAGTTCGAGTCTGCCAACACAAAATTTGAATATAAATATACAACATTCACTAGCACTGTTTCGCTAATAAATCGAATCTAAATAAGTCAACAGCAAAATTTTCGTACCTCTGGAAAACTATACAAAATACCCCATGTCACATACAACCTTGAACCAATCTGGGGCAGCGTCGCACTAATTGGAGACCTCACCAAACCTTATGCAAAAATATAGCTCATAAACCTTAGTTTTCATACAAGGATCATGTTTTTCTCTAAAGTATAGTAGCTCAAACTTCATATATTATAGAAAGTTTTAATATAATTATCAATTTTTCTACAATCATAGCTTGTCCACCTTACAATTATTCAAATTATAGCTCATACAAAGACCATATTTTTCTCCCAATCGTAGCTCAAGCACCTTACACTAATAATAATTGTTGGTCACACACCTTACATAATCCAAAGTTATAGCTCATACACCTTAGTATTAATACAAAGATCCAGTTTTTCCCTTAATCATAGCTCGTACACCTTGCATTATCAAATTATAGCTCAACACCATAGTTTTAATAGAAAGATCAAGCTGTCTCTTAACAATAGCTCATTCACCTTACATTAATACGGAGTACTTTAATAATATATAGCTTACATACCTTACATTATCCAATTTATAGCTCATAAGCCTTAGTTTTCATATAAAGATCAAGTTTATCTCTAAATCAAACCATACACCTATGACCAAATACCGAAAACAATCATAGCTCATAAACCTTATATTATCCAAATTGTCGCTCATAAACATTGATTTTATAAAGATCATATTTTCTACAAATCACAGCTCACAAACCCCTTACATTTTTTTATGGCTCATAAACCTTTATTTCCATATAAAGATCATGTTGTTCTACAAATCATAGCTCATGAACCCTTACATTATCCAATGATGCTCATAAACCTTGATTTCCCTATAAAAGACAATGTTATTCTACAAATCATAGCTCATAATCTCACATTGACCGAATTGATTTTCATCTAAAGTTCTATTTTTTTCTACAAATCAGAGAAATAAACCTTTCATTATGATACAAGTAAGACCGAAATAGGAGGGAAAACAGAGAACATCACCAAGTCAGTTAAGGGAGTAACTAACTTTGACAAGGAGAATGACACAGCTCATCAAATGAAGGCTAAACCAGTGTTAAATAATGGTAACCACAGTTACAAGGAATATGGACACCTCACATGGAATATGGACACCTCACATGCTGGTAGCAAACAGACAAATTAGTCATAGGGGATGGACAGCTAATCAATCAATTAATTACCATCTTAACCTTAGCATTTACTTATTCTACAAGCAATTTAGTAATATAATTATGATGATGTAATGGAGTCAGAATTATCAATAAAAAGCATAATTATTTCCTCCCTAATCTCCTTCTGAATTTGGTTCCATTTTTGGCTAAGATTTCAGGTGACTTTCCTGATAGTCACTCCAATTCTAGCTTTATAGTAAGCCTATCAATTTAATTATTGAACAGCTTATTTGTTACTGCAATTTTCCTGACAATTCAGCTTTATTCCGTCACTCTTTTGTTTATATTTCAGTAATTACTTATAAATTCTTGCTGTACTAATTTTAGTTTATCACATTAACAGTTTATCATAGCTCGTATGGTCGTACACTATAGTTTCACATAAAGATCAAATCTTTATCATTGAAATCATACAAATAACAATTTGAATAGCCAAGAAAATGCTCACCAATCAACCCATGAATAATCTCCAAAAAAGCAGCAGTCTGAGCAAGCTGAAGAGGCCTCTCGACCGCGTCATATACTTGTTCATGACCCGATTCTTTCAAAGTCTTTACTGCAAAGAATAAAACTTGTACCCTGAAATTTTACAAATTCTTATTTGAGACGGGTTATAAATGCGAAATGTATCTGTTGTAACTGAGGCGTTCCGTTAGCAATAGTTCCTAACAGTATCTAAATCTAGGTCACATAATTACTAACAGTATTTAAAGTAACCCACATTCCCGATCAATTACGTGCACCAGTTAGGAAATTCCCAGTGGCGGAGGGAGAACAAATAATAGTATAGGTGAAATTCAAATGTTTTTAGATCCGTTTCACGCCTGGAACGGTTTTACAGGAGACTAATTACTGAAATAAAAACCCATGAATCTAAAAAGGGAAAAAGAACGAACCATCCAAAGCAAACAGTCCAATTGTAGAGAGACAAGTAGACCCGTCTCAATAAAGAGAGAAAACCCGCCATTTTAAAAAGGGTTTTTGGGGAAATGATGAGTTGGGTTTTAAAGAACAAGGGCGAGAAATACGAGGTGAGTAACAATGGTGGAAAGTAGAGACAGAGGAAGAATTAATGGTGGTTATGGAGATGAAGAATTAGGTTGTCGGATGGGGAATTTAATGGAGGAAGGATGAAACAGGTGAGCAGATCAACTAACTAGAATTGATTGATCTCATAATCAGTTCATCACTTGATTCTAGTGCTTGGATTTGAGTAATTGGGTCTATGAGTTTCGTTTGACTTTCTAATTCACTGTCGTAGAGCTGGCCAACAGGACGGATTAGACCGGTTTACGTTTATTAGGTCAATCTTCCCCAATCCGCCTAAGTCGGCTCCAATTCATCTGACCTACCCTCTACCGGGGAGCAAGTGATGGATCTCGACTTAGGTAGTGAGTCGTGACGTTTCACCAACATTATTAAATGGACAATCTCATCCGACCTGCCTCAACTTGAGGCAGTTGATGATCTGACTCAGGTCATAACCTTTCTCCATATTAAACATTTTTATTTAAAATCTTAGATATGGAGTAAAAAAAAATCCTAGTTTTGGACAACCCCAATTATGAGTCTATCATAGAGGATTCGACCTTAGAGACAGCCTAGTGCTATGATTTAACGAAAAAAAAAATTCAAAACAATGTTGTTAAAATTTTTTTATTGAAAATAGTGGTTGAAGTTGAAATTATTCAAGGGGTGTTTGGTAAATGCTGAATTGATATTTTTTACTACTTCTAATATAGGTCGTGTTTGGTAAATGGCATATTAGCCAAATTTTAGCATATTGAAGAGATTTAGCATGTTTGACTGTTGAATATGCTATTTAGAGTGTTTAGTTAATGGCATATTGAAATAACATATTGGAGTCCAATATGCTATTTTGCAATATGTTGATCCTTTCAGCATATTGGCTTAGCATATTATGAGGAAAAGGATTTGTCTTCTCTACCCCTTTAGAAAACACCAACCCTATTTTCTTATATTTAATAAATAATTTTTTTTATATCCTTATTTGTCATTTTACAAAGAAAATAAACAATTTGTTAATCTAAAACTGTCAATTACCAAACACCTCTAAAAAAATTATGCTAAGTAAACTTGCTAGTCAAACTTGTTAAAACATTCAGCTAGTCAAATCTGCTTCTGCCAATATTAATCCGATGTTTACCAAATAGGGCCATAGTATAAAAGATACAACTTCCATTGAATTCTATACATTTACTTTTTGGGCACTATTCATAAATTGAATGAATTTTCATTACAACTTATAATATATATGGTATAAAAGATAGTCATGTGAGATTTTGTTTAAATTGTCTTCCCGAGTACATTGTGAATATCATTTTTTTATAATTTTTATCAATATAACTAGAGATATGAACAAAAGAAAACGGATATTGACAAACGTGCATAAAGCAAATGTATAGAATTCAATGGAATGGGGGAAGTAGTATATTAAGGGCATTTTGGTATGTTTGCCTAATTTATACGCTGCTATGGATGTTTTGTAAACAACATGTTGAAATAGTTGATTGATATACAGTTTACTATTTTTCATTATGTCGTTTCCCAAGTTTATTGAACAAGTAGATTATGAAAATCACACCTGTGAAAAAAGTTAACAAATATTTAGATAATTTGTTTATGTCGTTAGCTGTCGTTTTGCAAAGGAAAGCAACAATCTATTAATTTAAACTACTAATTACCAAATATCTTTAACAATTCTACAAATTTAATATACTAGTCAAATTGTTAATTAGTATGAATGATGGCTTTGAAAGCAATTGCGGATTTAAAAGTTGATCACCATATGTAATGGTGTGTTTTGTGATAGTCGAACGATGTGAAAACTTGTGTTTTGAGATAGAAAATTAAATAGGGTTCTCGTTGATTAGGGTGATTTTATGGCATAAAATCCACCACTCCTAAACTAAAGGTGGGTCTTTCCTTTAAGAAAAAGCTATATCGATTTTTGTCTCCCAAAACAATTATTTTTAGTAACGGTTTAATCTAACGTTCTTTATATTGTCTAAAAACATTATTCTTGCCACCTACTACCAAAACCGCCACTATAAATGACGGTTCTTTTTAAAACCGACCTTCATCATTGTAGGATTTTATGATTTCCATATCCGACATTGATTATTTTCGGGCAGTATGTCGCGTTTTTTATTAATGGGTTTTCACAAATTTTCATTTATGACGGACATTATTCGTCTTAAGTTTAGACGGGGCAAATACATAACAAATCACATGGCAAGTTGCATAAAAAATGCCAAAATTTTTGTCTTTATTATCAACATTCACCAAGTGGTAGTATTTAGCCCGTTTTAAACTTTAGACGGATAGAAATAATGTCCATCTTAAGCAAAACCTACTGATTATTTTTGAAGTCCTACCTATTTTACAATCACTAATGAGAATAGCTGATGTGGGCTATAGCCTAATACTATAAATTGGGCTTCTCGTTTATGGTATACTGTATTGGGCTGTTCGTATAAGATCAGATCATAACTCAAAAGCCCGAATAATTAACTTATAACTCTTTTTTTTGTAGTCAAATAACCAAAAGTTCCAAAAAAATAGTTAATAAACTTATAAAATAAATATTTTATTTTGATAACCTAAAATTTTATATTAATAACTTGTATATTTAAATAGTTTAGTTTTTTTCATAAATTAAATGTTATCTTTGGGTTTATCTCTTTTTGGGTCAGTCATATGTTATAAGACCGTCCTATAGGAGAGTTGTTGTAGCTTCTAAATATATTCTTGCAATATTTATTTTGGAAAGTTGCGAACTCCAAATATTTACTACTTCGATTTACAACAAACGTAAATATACATGTTTCCTTTTTAAAAAATGTTGCATATATAAACGAAATTAGATAATTTTAACATAATAATAGCAGAATTTTACTTTATTTTATTTTATTTTTGAGTGAATATCATTGATTTAGTTAAGTTGTTCTTTTTACTTTGTTGTAATAGAAGGCAAAAGGACATTACAAATTACATATATTTACAATAAACTAATAATTTCCAAGTTCAGTCGAACAACATAAGGCAATTGAGTTTTAGTTTCTTCGGGTTAATCCTGCTTCAAGGCGTGTAGAACTGCTAAGACGGTAAAGTTCTCCTTCAAGCTTTAACATTGCTGTTTTCCTACCTTTGGAACTGTAATTTCTTATCAGTTGATCTGAATATTAATGAATAAAGAGATCGGGTTTTAGTTGGGGACGAGACTCAACTACTTTGGTCTTCATATGAGCAACTTTAAATTGGCAATTGATTTTGTAAGTTTTCATCTACTATACCTCATCGATTCATCATCATCGTACCTCCATACGTCACAATTAACACTTATCAATAATTCTATATATTATTTTGTTTTTATATAATTTGTTTTTATGCAAAAAAGTATTCTACCACCTTAATTAATTAACAACCCCTTTCTAATCACCATTATTAATTGTATATTTATTAGCTTAAATTGTCTTTTTATTTTGATGTGTTTGCAAATTATTGATTTACTAGTCAATTATATTTGCTTGGTTAGTGTATGCAATAGAAAATGGGTACATTACATATTGTTGTTATATTGCCACTATCACTTGTAGTGATACCACTAACATCATGATTCACGGGTTCTTATCTAATCACCAATTTTATTGCTTTACTAGTTTTATACCCATGATATAGATAATTTTAAATAAATGCACACCCTAATGTTTATGTTATATAGTTCGGAGTATTGTGTATAGTAAATTAASTTACATATTCGAGAGAGCTTGAAATAGRTGATAACTATTGAACGGTAGTGATAAAATATGTTAGTGTCTAGAATTTTAACTAATAAACAATTCATAAAAACCRCAATTATAATTTATTCACAAAAATTTAGAAGARASARTMTTTCACTAAATTRTCAAGCRGTTACTATTTTATCATAAAAATGTTATGGTATATTTTTTTTATCTTGATAATCAAATAATTCATGTAAATTTACATTTTTCAATTTTTTTTTTTTTGATACAATCATCTGCTTGTCTATAAAACATGAGGAAACATACAACCGTAAAATAAAATGAATTCTATAATTTCTATTAAGTAGTGGGGTAGTCAATTTTTAAAGTTCGTTTGATCCGTAATAAAAATAATAAGCCAATAGGAGACTTTAAAAAGACTTAGCTTTTATATATAGAAGATTTGCTTGGACCGTCCATTCTTTTGGCATCATAAAAGTTATGAGTGAGTCTGTCATAAAACGGTATTATTCATCTTAGATTTAAGACGGATCAAGTACATATCACCTTTGTGTATGAAGGTGTATAG
>VHZZ01000332.1:25573-39753 GCA_009801015.1 Silene noctiflora
CACTTTAATTTAATATATTTTATCCATAGTTTGTAAATATTTAAATTCGTTTTAAATTTATCATCTTTATTTGTTAAGTTCTCTAACATCCCGATCTAAAAAACCGTGCATTTATGCACGGGATTTACACTAGTTAATTAATAATCTAAAAGACGTCCAAAGATAAATTACTATCACAAATTCTCATTTGTGACGGCCGATATCCGTCACAAGCTTGTGGCGGGTCAAGTAAAACCCACATGGCTTAATAAGACAAATCATTTGTGATTCCCTATGCACTTTAATTATTGTCATATCTACCCATGTGGGTAATACTTGATCCATCACATGGGAGACTTATTGAATTACTATTACTATTATAACTTTTAATAAAACGGTTATTCTTACGTGTACTCTAAAAGCACATATTAGTAATTTAATTATAGCAAGATTTATACAAACATATCATCATAAATTGACCATAGTGATATTTTTCTGCGAAACTTTTCAAAATTAACTTATTAACTTGTATCCTAAGGACACATATTAAAAACACTGTTAATAAGGTAAACAATATAATATCCTTTAAAAAAATCCGTAATAAATTATCGTGAGACCGACCCGATATTAGTCGGCCATGCCCACACGGCCACACCCATCTTAGGAAGGAGTGGGGAAATTGGTAGCGAAGACCATGACGGCGTATTCTTAAGGTCCACATTGACTACGTGGTGTATAAAATGCCAAACTGTCGGTGACACGAGCGAGCGAGCGAGCAAGCAAGCAATACAACCACACCAACTATTTGTTCTTCACCTCTTTTTGCAATCATTATATCCTATGCTAATTCATCATTACTCTCTTTTTTTATCTTTTGAGGTGTCCTCTTTTGCCCATTTCTTTCTCACTTACCCATGATTAATTTATCAAACATATCATAAAATTAGATTCTTATACAACAAAACGATTTTTTTATTGGTTAAATATTCATCTTCACGATTATACAGAGTCTTTAATACTCTTTACTACTTCTTCCAATTATTTGTTTTTCTTTTTTTCTTTAAAGGAAGTCACAACCCATTAGTAGACAAACAGGTCAATCGGGTCGAGTTCGTTCAGGACAGGTCATTTTTGTGTCTGGTCGGTCATTTCGGGTGAGGGGTTGGGTAATTCGGTTCGAGACAGTTTTGTTAGGTCTAAGTGTCTAACCACAAGGCCAAATTTAATGATAACGGGATTAAACTCGTGACTTTATTAACTGAGCTAACTAACCTCTGCATCATTTGTTTAATTGAGACATTAAAAATCTACAAAAAAAAATCGTCTCACTTATAAGTCCATCTTACTCGATAATTATTTCTATTTATATACTGTAATCTTTCTTTTGTTTACTTTTAAATATACCCATCTGTCTATTCCATGCTGTAGTTAAGGAGAACCTCTTTGAAAAAGACACCTTCATTTACTCCATCCATAGTTGACAGAACAAAGACATCACATTCTTCTTCACATTTTTCCTGTAAAAAATAACACATCAATTTATTGCTAGCTGTTCTTTAGCCAACTATCCCAAAGGTTTTGTGTCCCATGTGATTTGGGACACTAAATTTTACACATTAAAGTCTTGATCTTTAGGACACTTTCCTTTATTTATCAGCTGTTTTAGTTGATATTACTTGATAGTTTTTTTTTTAAGTAGTGTTCTTGTATTTATTGATTACTCTTCTGAAATATCATCATTTGCAGTAATCACGGTGTGAAACCGTCTTTACTCTATAATCTGTGCATCATTTGAAGGGAGAAAACAGGAAAAAGATTGGATTTTTTTTGGAGTTTTTGAAGTGGGTGTTATGAAGTTCAATATTATAGGAGAAGGGTATTTATTATCTGGTGTGTTGTTGTTGTTGCTGCTTCTTCAAACTGCTTCTGCTTCAGCTTCAGCTCAGGCATCTCCTGCTGTCTCAGTATGTATTTTTAATCTTGTAATTATGATTAGTTAATACTGTTGTTAATACTCTAATTCTGTTTCTTATGACAGTTCATTTTATGATGTTAGACTAGTGTGTTGCTGTTGTATTACATTATTATTCGAATCCCTCCGTCCCAATCATTTGTTTAGCTTTGATTAAAATACGTCACACAGAGAATAAGAAAAGTTAAACAAATGGTTTCTACTGTTCTAGTTTTCTTAAATGTTTGGCCTTAGGATGGATGGAGTTTTGATGCTATAGGAGACTTCCTGTATAACTGTATATAAACATGATGACAAAATTGTGAATTGTGAAGACCACTTAATATTTTTATAAAGTTGGAATCTTTGGGTTGTAACTTTTTGTAAATTTGATGTAGAAAAGGGAAAAAATGGCACTTGTAGAGTTGTAGTTGGTAGGAATATGACCTTCATAAGGATGTTTTTACAAAGTGTGTATATATAGTTGTTGGGATTTTATTAAATTTGAACTTTGGTTCTATAGTGCTTCATTATAGTGCCTTCAAGTAAGTGGCAGCTGAATTTGGTATATTTTCTGTTTATAGTCATTTAAATGGATTTACAGTAATTGCAGCCTTTAGTTAAATGAAGTTTCCATTTCGGCTTCGACTGTTCCGTTGCCTTGCCATTATCATGCGTTTACATAGTAGAAACTTAAGGTTCTTTTGGCTCTAGAAGGGTATCCAAAGAAGAAGTAAATTTGGTTTGATCTCACATACTTCCTCAGTCCCCGTGAATAATAGGCGTGTTCTATTTTAGATATATTTTGTGTGGTGGAGAGCGTGTCTTCGACTTCCTTCTCCGCTTTCATATAGTTACATAAGAAGTTGATCCAAAAGTAAATGTAAACTACTCACGTGTTAGAAGCAGTGGAATATTGTGGCAGTCCATATATCTCAATTCCATTTGGGCTGTATATACTCCGTAGTTGATTAAGTGTAGAACTTAGTCCTTGCACTTTATATTCTGTTTACGTCGTAATTATTAGCAAATAGTGATCTTTCCCAATCAATGCTGTTTGCCTTTCTACTTAAGTGACTCGCCAGAACGTCATTTTAGGAAACATGGTTGAACCTCGAAGAATTCCAAATCACAATACGTAACATGACACACCTGACGGTGTATGGATATGTATGGATATGTGCTCCTAATTGTGACCATGAGGTCTGATGTGAGTCATGTGACCCAATCGGCCAATCGTAGTGCCTCTTGAATGGATTATGTTTCTTTTTTTGTGGTGACTGTTGAATCCAACTCGTTATTATTCTACTTCCCTTAACCACACTGCTTGAAATAGGACGTGTAGAGATGGTAATTACTAATTGTTCATTTTTCTTCATTTCAGGAATGGATGTTCGCAAAACCTAGACACTCCAATCTACTCAAAGATGCTTTAAGAGGCCAGACTGTAAGTAATAATCCAGAAGACATCTTCATTAGTTTTTTTTATTATTTATTTAAATGTCTGGTTGGTGATGTTGTAATTCTAACACAACAATGTCCCCAACATTTAGCCAAGCGATGAGCCGTCTGATATCTGGTCACCATTACCGGATCAAGGATGGAGGCCGTGTGGGGAGTGTACACAATCTTCTGGTGAGTATTGTTTTTTAACATATTTCCCCTTCTATTTCTTTTGTATGGTGTAATAATATCTAACTAGCTTCTCTATATTCGTGTAGGGAAACCAGCGAATTCATCAGGATACCTTCAAGTTTTTCTTGATGGAGGTCTAAACCAGCAGAGAATGGGGGTAAGTACCACAAGATTTTAGAATGCTTTTCTAACAGGTCCTCTAATACGTCTTTTGATTGTTGTTATTTCTCTTTTTATGAGCTAAACATAACCTTTTCCCAGATTTGTGACGCTGTTGCTGTCGCTAAGATATTGAATGCAACGTTGGTTATTCCTCTTCTAGAAGTTAATCCAGTGTGGCAGGACTCAAGGTACTTCTCAATAGTAGCAATATATTATCTGAAATCTTGGCCGATTTATCAAGATTTGCAATATTAGGTGACCGCATTTTGAGGTGGTATCAGCCGCATTTATTGCGTAACAACCGTAGTTAGGTGGCACGACCAATATCAAAGACAAGTCCCTGACCGAGATTTAATACCATATGTTATATCCTTTTGGGATCTAAAACTTTATTTTACGGTGCAATTTCTGAAGCTGCATCTGTCACAATTTGTCTTGGCAGCTCATTTGAGGAAATATTTGACGTGGATCACTTTATTGATGTCTTGAAGGATGACATTTCCATAGTTAAAGAGCTACCTTACGAGTATTCTTGGAGTACAAGGGAATTCTATGCTACTGCTATCCGCGAAACCAGAGTTAAAAATGCACCTGTTCATGCCTCAGATCACTGGTACACTGAGAATGTTTCGCCAGTACTTAAAAGGTTGGTACATAACATCTGAGTGTTTTAATTTTGAAGGCCTCAGTTCAGCATATTGTTTATCTCACCTAATTAATAAATACTCTGTAGCAAATTAAACAATGTTTTTTTCTCAAGGACTAATGTTAATTCTATTCTGATCTGCCTCAGCTATGGGATTGCTGCGATTTCTCCCTTCTCACATCGCTTGGCATTTGACAGTATGCCTGTGGATCTTCAACGGCTACGTTGTAAAGTAAACTTCCAGGCACTGACTTTTGTGCCACACATTAGAGCACTTGGTAATGCTCTAGTGACCCGACTTCAATTTCCTTCTTCGACAAACAATCCTGAGCATGGGATTCTTCAAGATTTCAGTCACAGGAGAAATCCCAGAGAACCTCGGAAATTTGTAGTTTTGCACCTTCGATTTGACAAAGTATGTCTTACTGCAAGTGTTTATGGAATTTTATTTCATTATTCGGCAAGTGTTTAGTTTTTGTAACAACACAAAAATTTATATGAGAGAATAAACCATTAACTTAATAGTTAAATGAAGAAATAAAGGAATACAAAGATTCAGTTTGGTCTTACATATGAGAACATCTCATACAAAACTCATTGTTTTTGACAATTGCTTTATTTGCAGGACATGGCTGCCCATTCGGCTTGTGATTTCGGTGGAGGTAAAGCTGAAAAACTGGCTCTAGCAAGATACAGACAGGTAGTCTGGCAAGGTAGAGTTTTGAACTCTCAGTTCACTGATGAAGAACTTCGAAGTCAAGGGCGCTGCCCAATGACTCCAGAAGAAGTCGGACTACTTTTAGCTGCTTTGGGCTTTGACAACAGTACTCGATTGTATCTTGCCTCGCACAAGGTAACTTTTATGTAACTTCCTCATCATAAAAACTTGCTTTGTGAGTGATTAGTGTGAGCCGAAGAGAGACACCGGAATCCTGCCTTTGTAGTTAGTACAGAACACGTGCTAAATGATGGTGAGCCATATATTTATGTTATTTGAATCTTACAATTTTCAGGTGTACGGAGGAAGAGCTAGACTATCAACTTTGAAAAAGCTTTTTCCCTTAATGGAAGATAAAAAGAGCCTTGCTTCTCTGGAGGAGCGTTCCCGCATCAAGGGAAAGGCTTCCTTGCTCGCTGCTCTAGATTATTATATCAGCATGCACAGTGATATTTTCGTGTCCGCTTCCCCGGGAAACATGCATAATGCCCTGGTAATCAATCTATATGAATCTTTTTTTTTACCGCTGCTAGTTTCCCATTAGGAAACTAGTCAATTTAGACCTGGCAAACACCTAGTGGTTCCAATATGGCTCAAATCAGTTCAAGCTTGCGTGCGCTTGGGTTTCAGTATGTTACTCCCTCCGTCCCGGTCAATTGTTGTCCTTTGGTTTTGGCACAAAGACCAAGGAAAGAGGAGAGGGTCAATTACTAAATGACAAGTGGACAAAATTGTGTGTGAATAATCAAATTACTTATCAAGTTCATTCTTAAAATAGAAAGGACAACAATTAATTGAGGCACCCCAAAATGGAATAGTTTAACAAATGTCCGGGACAGAGGGAGTACTATTGAGTCATTTCAGGGTATGCGAGTTAGTTTGGGTATGCGGATCAGATGGTGTTGGGTCAATCCACATTGGGTTTTTGTTGCGTCTACAATTACGTGATTTGAATTGTTCAGTAAAATTCAGCAAAATGTTTTCCTAATGGCAACAGGTAGGGCATCGGACATACGAGAGTTTGAAGACTATAAGGCCAAACATGGCGTTGTTAGGTCAGCTTTTCTTGAACAAGAACATGAGTTGGACCGATTTCCGACAAGAAGTAGTCGAGGGACATCAACACAGACACGGTCAGCTACGTCTGAAGAAGCCCAAGCAATCAATTTACACTTATCCTGCTCCTGATTGCATGTGCCGCGGTTAGGTTAATTAATATTGCTCTCTTAGGTTATACACCTTCTAAGTGCTACTACATATATGTTTTCCATGTAATGTTTTTTGGTCTCGTCTATTATTTTCTGGGTTTGTATATCTCAAAATAAACCATGAGCTCATTCATCTTGTAAATGTGTTTGAAGACAATACGATACGGCATCTTTTAGCTCAATATAGGAGTTTTTGGTTGCAATTGCAATGATGATATTATAAGTGAATACAGTGCGATCCTCTTATTTTTCTTTCTTAAAAAAGGGTCCATCCGAGACGAAATCGTCGAAGCCAACATCGTTTCTTTGGAAATTTAAGGTAAAAAAAAAAGATCAGGATCATCATAATTTGCTGAAATGTACAGAAAAAGGCAGAAAGAACACTGAAATGAATTTTTTTGTCATCATAGAAATAAAAAATCCGTGTTTACAATCATGGGTCACTTAACAGAGAAAAAAGCCAAGAAAACTGCAGAAATCATACACAATCACACAAATCCATCCCCATTTCTCTGTCAGTAGACTAAGAAATTCAGCTTTCAGTCAGAAATCATAGTGTTTACTGCTAAATGCTAATATAATCAATCTCCTAGTTAAGCACTTTGAAAGGTGATCTCTCGTCGATAATAGGATCGACTGTCTTATTAATGACACAGTTTTGCAAAGTCACATTCTCCTTTGCAAACTCGTCATCCTGCAAGCTATGTTGTTGGTGGTGCAAACGGGTTCTCTCCTCGGTTATATGTGCAATGATCGCTACCTCAAGTTCCCGTGCCAATAGATCTAAGTTTAGTCGATCATCCTCGTCTCCCTCGCTTAACTCTTCTTCTTCTTCTTCATCTTCTCTAGTCCCACCATATTCATCTTCACCATCTTCTTCGATCCTAATCTCTTGGTCCATTAAAAGAATTTGCTGCTCGAGATTACTAATTCTACTATCCTTCTCTTCAGCCTCTCGGTTAAACATCTCCTCGACTTCAGCTTGGGCAATCAAAGACGCTTCTAGCTCTCTCCGAGTTTCCTGGCTTTCTTCAAGCTGCATTTTCAACCGCTCTGCTAATGTCATCCAATCCTGTAACTCAAACTCAAGTTCACTTCCGTGATAGGTTATATCAGTCAACTCGGAATCTATAGCGTCTAATGCTTCATAAACTTGTTCCAGCTCATCTCTTAGTTTTCTTTCCCTCTCGGCTTTTTCTTCAAGCTCATAGGACATACCACGCTTCTCCTCGCGCTCCTTCTCTAATTGACCCAACAAATGCACCAAGCCTCCCTCTTTATCACTGCCCTCAGACTCCGAAACCTCTGATCTAAGCAACTGTAACATTAAAGACAGCTCTTCATTCTGCATTTTCAACTGAGTTAGGCTACAATTGCAGTCATCCAAGTCCTTCTTTAGCTCATCTATGGCCTGATCTTTAATCGTCAAGCTAGAACTCAATTTTTCCGACTGAGCTCTCCATTCGGCTTCTTTGGCATTGAGATTAGCAGTGCATTCTCTGTGGGTTTGCTCTAAAGTTTTCAGTTTACCTCGAAGCTTTGCCCATGATGATGGAGTAGGCACTGCTCTCGGAATCTGAGCTTCCTGCAATTCCTTAAGGGAGGCCAGAATCTCTTGATTCTCTTTCTCAAGTTTCCTCGCTTTGTACTCAATATCTTTACATTCCATCTCTTTAACCCTCAACGAGTGCCTTAAATCCGCAACAACCTCATCGTCACCAGTCCCAGCAGTTGAGCATTCCGTTTCCATTTTTCCATCCCAACCCTCCATATTTACTCTCTCAAGCGACAATTTCATTTCGGAAACCTGTCCTTCAAGTCGTTTCCTTTTAATCTCTTCATTATCCAATGCCTGCTTGCACAAAGCTAACTCATTTTTCATCCTTTCTGACGCCCTTTCACCCTCCTCAATCAGCACCTGAAGTCTCGAAATCTCATCAACCAAAGAAGATTTCTCGGTTTCCCACTCAGTTCTACTCGACTTAAGCTGATCTCGAAGCTTCTCATGGGCTTCTTCCAGATGTTTAAACTGCTCAACCTTCCATTTAAGCTCGTCTTCCAATTTCCGCGTTTTTTCCTCTAACTCCTCACCTCCTGCACACATTCTCACTTTTTCGGCTTCAGAACATTTATTCTGCAAAAACAGAAACAGCAAATTTCAAACTTCTAATTCGCCTCAGAAACGAAAACCAACAACTGTATATTCTCCACCTCAAATTCCCTAACCTTTTCGCTGCATTCAGTTCGTTGTGAATCGATTGTTGAACTCAGCTGGTTAATAATGCATTCTTTGTAATCTAAGTTGCATTTCAGTCTTTGTATCTCCGCTTTCGCTTCTTCTAACTCTTCATGTACTTTCTCCATTTTTACTTATACCTCAAACCCACTCGCTTTCGGATTTACTTAGCCAAACAACCTGAGAACACCCATTAAATCACTTACATTACTCAATCCTCCCATCTCATATTCAACAAATTACGTTCATCGAAATAAACAACATAACAATGGGATTTATTTTAATGTTTTGCCTATGAGACAAAATCCAATTATATCCCTGAGAATCGGGTAATTTGAATTAAATTTTTGCGAAAAAAGATAGCAACTTTAAAACCCAATAGACATCTAGTTGCATATGATATGATACGATATGATATGATAAGACGGAACGAAACGTAAAAGAATAGATAAGATCACAAACCTTATAGGAAAAATACCCAGATCAAACAGATTCCAATATGAATATAAAATTCGAATGTATGATCTTCAAAGTTTGTGACAATGCTATATGATTATAATTTCCAATTTACGAATGTATGATCTTCAAAGGTTGAATCTTTGATGAATTAGGGTTATGAATTTTGAGTAGGTAGGTCGAAATTTAGAGAAACAAAAATAAAAGAAAAATTATGGAAAGAAAAATGGAAAGAGAGAAAAGAAGTCGTTAAAAATAGCCGTTGAGGTGGGGGAAAAAGAGACTTGGTAAGTTCAAAATATTTTGTGTTTAGGGGAGTTTATTTAATTTGGATCCGTTGGCCGTTGGTAGGAGACTAGGAGACATTATAGGACTAGCCGTTAAGTTAGATGTTGGGTGTGGGAAGTATATCATGTTGGGCTTTTGTGTAGTCCATTGATGGGTCACTTGATTTGTCAACCCAATTGTTATTTGTTGTCTATGAATTACTAATTATCATCGATAATTTTAATGAACTGTCTAAACTACCCCTTCCATTCTAAGCACTTTAATTAAACTATTGACAAATAATTTAACAGACAAATGGAAATTAGCAACTAAACTCAAATTGCTAAACACTTATTCGAAACAACGAATTAAACAACTGATGTTTAATAACTAATAACGTAATAGAAAGGATAAATTACTAATTGAAACAACATTAAACTAATCGGCGTAAAACAGACGATTTTTTTTTAAACGACGTAAAATGATTCGATTTTTAGAAAAATTAAAAAGGGGAGAGGTGGAGGCAACACATCCAGACCCAGGCACGGCATGAAAACACCACATCCCCACCTGCTTTTAGACGTGCCATGTCGAAATTAGTCGTCTATAAGGTTGCTTTAATTTATGAGTTTTAATACTGCTACATTTTCACGGTTCAAATCAGTCGTAAAATTAATTACCGGAGTACTTATCTTTAGCGATGATTGGTAATTTTGTTTTATTTTGAAATATTACTTAATAAAATCGTATTATGCTCTCTCACCCCTATATATTCATTAATTGTCACATTTTAATACTACCAATGACTATACTAAATTACTAAGGAGGCGTTAAGTTCGTACTAGGGAAAGAAACAAGAATCGGAAAGGGAGACAATGCAAGCCACCCCCACCCTCCCTAGCGCACCTGTGGACCCCTCTCCCCGCTCTCCATGGTGGATCGCCATCTCCCCGCACCAACCTTTTTTTCTACAAACTCGCCTTTTATAATACCTAAAAACCATACCAAAGTACACACAAACCATTACCCCGCCCCCGAAACACAATTTATGTGGTGTTTTTGGTTTTTTTACAAGGAGTTTTCGTGGTTAGAGGAGCATTTTACAAGGGTAATGGCCGGTAGGGTTGTTTTAAGGAGTTCAACAAGAAGAAGGGTGGTTTGAGGCTAGTGAGATGGTCTATGTGATGGACGGCGAGTTGATAAATTTGTTGGAAATGGTTTTAATTTGTTGGTGGGAGAGACAAAGAGAAGTTTTTCTTTTTCTTTTTTTTTTTGAGGGTGAGTAGGTGACGGAAAAGTTATGGAAAAGAATCCATGAAAGAGTACAATCCGTGCTTGAAAGAGAAATTACGTTTAATTAAGAACGAAATGTACAATATCATTTTGATAGGATGAATGCTAGTTAAAAAATTAGGAGTAATAGTGTTAGTATTGTAATATTCCGTATTTCTGTATTGTGGCACTCGTTCGAGTAGAGGGGGTACTCGACCGAGTAAATGATACTCGAGCGAGTATGATAAATCGAGTACGAGTTTGGGAGTTGGGTGGTCTTTGACTTAGTGTCACTCGGTCGAGTATGTTGAATTGGGAACTCGACCGAGTAGGTGTCGGTCGGCCGAGTGAGGTGAGACACTCGACCGAGTGGCTGGTCTGGAGAGTTATTTTCCGCGGTTTGTTATTTAATGATTAGAGAGGTTTTATAAATCGTATAATTAGTTTAAAACAACATTTCAACCCTAGTCATTTCTCAAAAACCTTTCCTAATCACTCTCTAATCATCTGGCAAAAGGGAATTCGTTATTTGATCCGGGATTTCTTCATACCTCGTGACAACCTTTGATAGTAAAGTCTCGATCTCTATTCTTGTGTAGTTATTTTAGATCTAAACCCTAGAATTTGGGGAAAGTGGGAGAATCGATTCATAAGAAGATCGGTTGTGATTGATTACTCTGATCTTGATTCTTGGAATGCGTTTGGTTATGCTTTGATCGCAAAAAGGCAGGATTTCCCTACTCATTACAGTTGTATGATTATATGATTGTGTAATTTTTAGTATTGTGTTTATTATTATTGTGTTGCTGATGGTGATGTGGTTGTGGTTGTGAAGCCATGTCGAAAGATGGACTTCACACTCATGTATCATCTCTTGTGACTCCCGTCACAAGGGGGATGTGCACATTAAGGATCTGGGTTCACTTGTTGCGACGAGCAGGAATTTTGATGTCCAGTGCTGCGGTCTGACATCGGCAGGGATTAGTTACCTGTTGCGATGGGAACCAGTGGTGTCTGCGCTGCGATTCAGACACAAGTTACATCGGAGTTTGGGAGATGGAGGTTGGAGTTGATTATGCGTTGTTTAGTTGATTGCCTGTTCGTATGTATCTTGTGGTTAATTGTATTCGATGTTACTGACCTTGTGTGGTGTTTTGTGTTGTTTCTACTTTCTTTGTTGTCTGCGATGATCCATTTGATATTGTCAGCAAATGGTGAGCAGTGAGTTCTAGCAGGTGTTGATTTGCATTGCTTGTATGCGGGATGGATGGACACCCGACGAGAGATTCACTATTGTAGCTTTCACTTAGTTTAGATGACATTTTATTTACCTTTCAACAGTAGTATTTTGGAGTTTTGTATTTGATGTACTCGTATTATTATTCAATTTAATAAGCAACTCTTCCCTAAATGTTACTTTATAATCTATTTGATATGTACTACCTTAGGCAATCGAGATGATAACTCCCTTATTTGCTTAGAAAGGTTTTTGCTTAAGGCTTCTTGGTAAATGAGGGTGTTACAAGTATACTAATTTATCATACTAAATCCAGAAAGGAGACAATAAAAGTGGGACCTCGACCTTTACGTTGTCTCGGGATTTTAGGTTGTTCTCTAATTTTACTAGTGAATAGGCCTTTTCAAACGTGACTTTTGTCAAAACCCCGTGTTTTTGGTCGTGAGCTCAAGTCAGTGGCAGGAGGAGGAGATTTTAAAGGTCATGAAGAATGGGAGAAAGGATGTGCCGAATACTACGTTTCTCAACCTTGTCTCCGAGTATCCGAGTAGTTGAGTGCTCGTGGGATTCTCTAATCTAAAGAAGATTACTCATCCGAGCCACAAGAACATGTACATACAGAATACGAGGATTTTCACCTTGTTGAAAATCTAGTGGTGCTACGCAAAGACTTAAATGAATAGTCATCGCTGTTAAGAACAACCAATATCCAATGAGAATTTGCGCGTAACTTTTGGTCTTTGACATAAAAAAAAAAGGTTGTAATAAAGAAAGAGAAAGGGGACTAGGGACCCTTCTATCGGTATGGGCCCTTTGGCTTAGTGAGTCGGCAAGCTCCTTGAATTTTGGAGAAAATAAGACTATAAAAATGGGATGGAGGGAGTATATAGTTTTTAGCTTACAAAAATGTGTGTTTGACCAAGTTTAAGCTTTTAATATCTAAAAGTGGGGCTGAGCAAAATTATATGATACGAACTTATTATCCGTATCCGATACGCTATACGAATTTAATTATATCGATTTCCGTATATCCGATACGAATTTTCTTATATCCGTACGGTTATTAAAAAATCGTATCGGATAAAGATTGACAAATTTCGAAACCAGATATACGCTATCCGCTACGGTTTCTAATTTTTTTTTTAAAAAAAGTGAGATCAATACAACAATACGATAATTCAATAATAAACTAGTAAGACATTATTGTTGACCCTCTATTAACTCATTAATGAGCCATTTTTCCCTTATATCTTTTTTTCTCTCTCTCTACCTCATTTTTCTGGTAATTCAATACACACTATTGTTGACCACTGGTGGCACCGCCACACCACCCTCCGACAACAACGACCACTACCGCACCACTACATCCTCCACCATACACCGCCTCCTCCTTATTACAATATTATTCTCCACCACTCACCACCTCCACCATACCACCTCTCACCTCCCTCACCCCAGCACATGTCCACATGAGATCTCTTTCATATCGTGTTCGCTAAATCCAAATCTACGTGCTTTGCACTGTAAAAGTATAGTGCTGGTGGTGTGACGATGGCGCCAAATTGGTAATGGTACATGAAAGTGGTGTTGATGGTGGTACTTATGGCCGTCGGAGCATGAGAAAGAAGGGAGACAGAAGGTCGATCGCTGCTAGTAGGGCGAAGGCCGTGGGGTGAGCGCCTAGTGGTGTGTCGAGGTGGAGTGTGGGTCTGGGTCTGGTGGTGGGTCAAAGTTAATTATTTAAAATCGTATACCGGATATACGGAAAATCCGTATCGGATAAGGATACCAAAATATGGAATTTTTAAAACTGGATATCCGATACGTTTTTGAAAACCGGACCGGATATCCGGTTTTGCTCTAAAAGTAGTTCAAAAAATAGGTACACGAAAAAGTTTATATAACTAATCTAAGAAAAAATTTACACACTAATTTCGGTTCTTTTTGTCTGGACCGAAAACCGAGTTTGGACCGGAATAGATAAAAAACTGGAATCTCTTAAATACCTGAACCGAAGACCGACCGAAATTTTTAATTCCGGTTTCTCCAATCAATTTCGATTCGGTACAATCTAAATTTTTGGCCCGAGCCGGTTGATGCACATGCACACCCCTATGGCCCAACATGGAAGGTGAAGAGAAACCGAAGAAAAAGTTGGACGATTAGCATAAACAGTCCATAATTCACATAATATATACACAAGCAGTCCAACTTGCCTATGACCGTCTTTTCAAAGAGACCTCTCAAAATTCCTCCCGACTTGCTGTTCCACTTAGGCTCTGTTCTTTTGGACTGAAACGGATCTGATCTGAACTGAATTGAACTTATAGGATTTGAACTGATCTGAACTGAACTTATAGGATCTGAACTGAACTTATTGGATCTGAACTGAACTTATAGGATCTGAACTGAA